>JAADXX010000114.1:0-49774 GCA_023338025.1 Phytopythium oedochilum | reverse complement strand
GGTGACGACTCGGAGACGACGGATGCTCCTTCGTCCAACTACGAGGAGGTTGACAACCAGGGCGATGACTCCGAGGCGACCGATGCTCCTTCGTCCAACTACGAGGAGGTTGACAACCAGGGCGACGACTCGGTGCCCACGTCGCCTTCGGTCAACTCGACGGCCTCGTCGGGTATCCCGGACGGCACGTGGCCGACGAGCCAGGGCCTGGTGCAGTACCCTGAGGCGTACACGGTCAAGAGCGGCGAGGTCTTTGACGGCGGCATGAAGACGTACGAGCGCTCCGACATCCAGTGCGAGGGCCAGACGGAGAGCGGCTCGTCCACGGCCGTGTTCCTCGTCGAGGCTGGCGGCACCCTGAAGAACGTCATCATCGGCGCCAACCAGATGGAGGGCGTGCACTGCGACCACCACGACTGCACCATCGAGAACGTCTGGTGGGACGACGTGTGCGAGGACGCGCTCAGCATCAAGGGCGGCTCGGCCACCAGCGTGTCGAACGTCATCGGCGGCGGCGCGCGCTCGGCGGACGACAAGGTCGTGCAGCACAACGGCTACGGCACGGTCAACATCGAGGGCTTCTACGCCCAGGACTTCGGCAAGCTCTACCGCTCGTGCGGCACGTGCGGCGACCGCCAGCGGTTCGTGAACATCAAGAACGTGTACGCCGTGAACCCGAGCAAGAGCATCGTGACGGTCAACGAAAACTACGGTGACGAGGCCACGCTGACCAACATCCAGATCAAGGCGGACGACGACGGGTACGACGTGTGCGCGTGGTCGCAGGGCAACGCGGACGGCGAGCCGAAGGAGCTCGGCGCCGGCATCAAGAACCCGCTCTGCCAGTACACGGAGAGCGACGTCCACCTCCTCTAAAAGCTGCATGTCCGAGCCATTCTCGTGGAAGCTGTAGACGTCAGGGAGCTTCCGGCTCCATGTGCAAACAAACAATTGCCTTGTGCGTTCCTTTCATGTAAGAGTCCCCCATGCACGTGCAACGCTGTAACGAGGTCCTTCTTGCATTGGATTCGCTTGTAGACTCTTTATTGAGGGATGAAGCAACGAATGGCTGCCTCAGCCATGGGCATGTGGGTGGATGCTCATCGTCTAAGAGCTCCATGCATCACGCTCGGCTGTCCGTCATTGATCGCTCGGAGCAGACGCTTCCTCCTCCTCCTCCTCCTCTCCTTATCAGTCTTCTTGTATCCGGACGTGCTTCATGTGTACATGAGCTTCCCAGCGGGGCTGCACGGCAGGAACGGCACAAAGGAGACGCTCAGCGAGTGGCCGACAGCAAACAGGCCGTGGCTCGCGAGCCACTGCTTCAGCTCCGCTTCGGTGACCGGCGCAGTTTCCTTCGTCTGGACGACGACGACCCGAGCTCGAACGGGGGGTTCACCCGCGCTTGGAGACGCCCAAGCCGTCGGCTGCATGAGCACCAGCGCGTCCGACACGCTCGGGTGGAGCGTCAAAGCGTGTTCGATCTCCTGCGGGGCGAACGCGAGGCGTTCTCCCTGCCACTCGACCAAGACGCTCGCCCGGAGGCGTCCGCTAAGCCAGACGAGCTGTGCGCTAGGGCCCGACGAGCTCGCTTTGAGCGCGCCAATGTCCGCGGTCGGGTGCGCCTGGGTGTCGAAGCGCTGCAACTCGCGGTCCCGGACGTACCCGACGCACTGCCAGGGCGTCGAGACGCAGACTTGGCCGGCCTCGTCGACGGCAACGCGCACTTCGGGCCAGGGCGAGCCGACGTGCGGGATTTGCGCGTGCTGGCTGCGGTCGACCTCGGCGGCCTCGTCGTCGAAGCTGCGTCCGCCGAGCCCCCAGGCGGCCATGTCGCCCATCTCGGTGGACCCGTAGTTCTGCATGAGCCGCAAGCCGAACCGCTCGCGCATGTCGTCGAACAGCGCGAGCGTCAGGCGCGTCCCGGCGCAGTACGCCACGTCCGCGTGCAGCCGCGTCGGCGGCAAGCGCGCCAGCGCCGTGTACGTCCCTGGCGTGGCGTACAGAGCCGTCACGCGGCCGGCCTGCCGGTCCGAGAGCAGCGCGCGCAGCGCCTCGGGCGAGCGCGCCAGGCACAGCTCGGACTGCTCGTCGAACGGCGAGGTCAAGAGCGCGAAGACCGTGTTGATGGAGAAGGCGTGCGCGATGGACGTGCCCGCCACGAGCCGCGCCGGGCCGGCCGGGAAAAGCTGCGCGTGGGTCGAGCGGCCCTGGAGCAGCATGCGCTCCCACGTGCACGCGACGACCTTGGGCTCGCCCACGCTGCCGGACGTGAGCATGCACACGCATCCGTCGCCCGCGGCAATCTCCGGAGCGTCCAGCCAGGTGTTCACGCCGCGTCCAGACGCCGTCGCGTCCTCTCCGGCGGCGGTGTCGACGCTAACGACCGCGCCGTCCGAGTCGGTGGCGGTGACGACCGTGGAGATGCCAGTCTGGCGGCGCACGAGGTCGAGCAGCGCGACGCGGCCGGCACCGACCAGCACGCACACGCTTTGCATCTTCATCGCGCCGAGAAGGCACGCGACGCCGGCGCGGTCGTTGTCCAGAACGAGGATGAAGGCGCGGCCGCGCGCGACGCCCGCGCGCTCCAAGAGCCGCACGCCGAGCGGCAGCAGCTCGCGCCGCAGACCGCCGCGCAACACCAGCGGCTCGTCCGTCTGCGCGGCCGCGGCGGCGACTCGCGCGGCCGCGGCGGCGACTCGCGCGGCCGGGAAGAGCGCGAGGCGCCCGTCCTTGACGCCCAGGCGCGTCGCCATTGGCCTCCTCGCCTCGCAAGCTGAAGTTCGTGGAATGAGCTCGTCGCCATTGAAAGTCAGTCTACTGATATAATGGTATGAGAGGGGTTATGAATGGAGTCGTTGTTCTGCTTTTTACTCTGTATTATTCACTCATTATAGTAATTTTGAAGTGTAACCTAACGTATTGTATTAATTAATGGAGTACGTACGTGGTTGGCTGGTCACACGAGAACACACACGATGGCGTTCCCGTTCGATGGCGAGGAGACGGAGAGCGATCGCGGCGGGGCGCCAAGCAGCAGCGACTCGGACAGCTCGGTGGCTGTGCGCGCGCTTGGCCGCTGGGGTAGAGCGCTCGGCGCGGAGGAGAGCAGCGACGAGAGCGACAGCGACAGCAGCGACGATGGCGGAGCGCAGGTCAAGGCGGAGCGGTTCGACAGGAGCGACGTCGAGTACGAGGACGACAAGGAGGACGATGAGGATGGAGAAGAGGACGACGAAGATGACGACGATGGCGATGACCAAGAGACGATAGAGGAGGAGGAGGAGAGCAGCGAGGAAGACGAGCAGGAGGAAGTCCAGGACGACGTCATGTTCAAAGAGGAGCAGGATGTAGTCGACGACGACGGGGACAGCGACTACAAGGAGGAGGACGACGACGAGGAGGAGGAAGAGGAGGAAGAGCAGGAGGGAGAGGAAGAAGAGGTCGACGACAAGGAGGCTGGGCGAGCCACGAACAACGGAGAGTACGACAGCGAAGACGAGCCGCCCCGGCCCGCTCGGCGGGCCCAATACGTTCCTCACCGGCCGTTCGACCCGCGGCGCAAGGGGCGAGAAGTGCCGAAGAAGGAGCGCGGTGACTTGGCGTTCGTGCTGCATCAGGTGCGCACGTTCGTGCCGACCCAGGAGCGAGCTGCGATCAAGAAGGGCGGCCGCGTGACCGGCCCGCCGGTCCACGACCCGCTGAGTCCGCTGCAGCGCCTCGCGCGGTGAGCAGAGCCTAGGAGATGGCGCTCGGACGACTGGTTTCTCTGACTCTTACGGCATGAAACGTGTACGTGCGCAGCAAGTTCCGATGGCCGACGCATCTTCGAAATGTTCGCAACACCAAGTACGTTGGTCCTCGTCCGGACGATCGTGTCGAGTCAAGAGCTGACCTCCAATGTGTCGTTGTCATGCCTGACAGCTTTGCACAAGACCCCGTCGAGCTCATTGAGGACCACGAGCTGCCAGTGACGGCGAGCCGAGTGTTCAAGCCAACGCCTGGGCAGAGCTCGAGCGCCTTTGCGGCGCCGCCTCGTCCTCTGATGGAGTCTGTCGTAAAAGCTGTGTGTCATGTGAATCGCAAGCGCAAGCGCGAGTCTACCCGCGACGAAGACAGCGCTGCAACGACTCGCCAAGAGCAAGCGATCTCCGGGGACGCGCTCGTGACGTTGGCTCGGGCGGGCGCTGCGTTCAGCGACCGCTACATGCAGTCTCTGCTCCAGGCGAACCTGGCGGCGCTGCAAGGAGTCGCGGGGCACGACGCCTACAGCCAGCGGTCGTGGTACGTTCGTGGATCTCACACGATCTCCATGCAGGTGCTGTTGAGTCTAACCTAACGTACGTGCATATCCATTCTCGTGTAGGGCGCCACTGCCAGCGTCAAGGAAGCCGGTGGCGAACTGGCGGTTCGTGTTGGAGCACTTGCTCATGAACCGTGACGCCCGCTTCGGCGAGCCTGACGACGCCTTCTGGCCGCGGATGAGCGACGCCACCCTCCGGCGCATCCGCGACCGGCTCAAGAGCCTAAACCGCGCGACGTGGAAGCCAGAGGACGACAAGCTGTTTGACCTTATGACCCGCGAGGGCCGGCAGCTTGATGACACCGTCGATGAAGCTGGCGCGGAGCCTGGTGCCAGCATGGAGGAGGAATCTGGAGCTGATTGATCAGTGACCACGTCAAGCAATGTGTGTCTGCAAACTCCGGTGCTGTTTGTGTTCAACGCTTCCATGCTAACTCAGGAAGGCGCCACACACAACGACGCTGCACGACGACCGCCGTCACCGTTTGCAGCCAAAGCCGCCTGCTTAGGTCTTGAGCGCCTTCTTCTTGCGCTTGTACTTGTCAAAGTACGCCTGCACCTTCTGGTTGTAATTTTTGTCGTGCTTCTGCTGGTTGGCCGTCTTGACAATCACCTGGAGCACGTCCTCGTCCTGCAGGATATGGTCGCGGCCCACGCGCTGCGGGTTGTACTTGGTGCTCGTGCCCCACACCAGCGCGTAGTTGAAGTTGTCCAGCATGTCCTTCGAGATCTGAGAGCGGCAGCGAACCATCATCGGTCAGCAACCAGATCCTCGACATTTTGTCCGCAACGCACCGACGCACCGAAAGACACGCCGAGCTCACGGCCACGCCCTTGCGCTCCGAGGACAGCACGACCGGTCCGGCAAAGTCCGGCGCCTTTGCAAGCACGCATATCGACACAGTCAGCTTGAAACAGCAACGCACTTGTCGAACCAACCTGCTAGCGAGCGTACCTCGCCGCGGCGCTTGGTGTAGACGCGCGTCAGGCCCATGTAATCCCACATTTTGGCGAGCAGCGTGTCGAAGTTGAGCTACCCACGCGTCACAGATGCAAAGTGGGGCAGTTAGTAGTAGTACTCCACAAGAGGGTAGACATGCATTTCCCGTACCGCTGGGTGTTCGCCGTGAGCGCACGCAATGACGGTCGAGTTGGGCAGACGCGCGAGACGGTCCACGTCCTCGATCGACACCACGTCGATCTTGTTGTACACGTACAGACACTTGATGTACTTGCGGTTGCCCTCGATCACGTCGATGAAGTCGTCCGTCGTCGCGTCCTCGCGGAACAGCACCTCGCAGTTGTGCATCTTGTACTCGTGAAGAATCTTGTACACCGTCTTGTACGGGTCGTCGCCAAGCTGTATCCATCCACACGCATCCGTCGTCAATGTCAATGGACGTCATGGATCTTGAGCAACTCGGCGGGCGCCTATCGATAGCAGCGCGCGTACCTTGGTGAGGCGCACCGTGCTGTTGAACGTGATGCCGCCGCCGTTTTTCCGCTTGAGGTAGATGTCGGGCGGCTGTCGGTTGAGCCGCAGGCCGACCGTCTCGAGTTCGTTTTCGAGGATCTCGCGGTGGCGGTTGCCGGCTTCTTGGCCGGCGTCCAGCACCATGAGGATCATGTCGGCCGACTTGGCGACGGCGATAACCTCTCGGCCGCGGCCCTTGCCGTGCGCGGCGCCTTCAATGATACCCGGCAGATCCAGCAGCTAAGCAGTTCGCGCCACCAACGGAGTTAGTTGCTGTGTCTTGCCGTCGGTACGGTGGACCAACTAGGCTTATCATGCGCACCTGGATGCGGACGTCGTTGTAGATAAGGTTGCCGGGGATGCACGTCAGCGTCGTGAACTCCACGGCGCTCGTCTCGGACTGCGTCTCCGTCAACTGACTGCGCGGTGGCAACGTCAGTCTCCCCATACGCTTACATTAGCGCAGAGCTTCAGACGGTCAACGCACCTCAGCATAGTCGACTTGCCGACACTGGGGAAGCCGATGAGCGCGACACGACCGTCGCCACTCC
This sequence comes from Phytopythium oedochilum, assembly GCA_023338025.1. Classification (NCBI taxonomy): domain Eukaryota; phylum Oomycota; class Peronosporomycetes; order Pythiales; family Pythiaceae; genus Phytopythium; species Phytopythium oedochilum. The sequence continues at coordinate 43,446 of JAADXX010000114.1, read as the reverse complement.
GAGCGACGTCGAAGCCTAAGGATACGCGCGCTAAGGCTCACTAGCTGCCGCCAAGACCTGCAGTAACCGGCACGTACCCTCTCCACCGCCGCCGCCGGCCGTCTTCTCGCCTTCGAGGAGCTAAGCACAGCAGCGCACGCACCAGTCAGTACAAGAGCGCGCCTCTGCATCACCACAGAAGGCCGAGACCGAGGCGGACGCACCTCTGTGCGCAGCTTGGCGAGCTTGGCCTTGAGGGAGCCGAGGTGCCCCTCCGTGGCCTTGTTCTTCTGCGTCCTGCGCATTTCATCCTCTATGCGACGACAGACGCGCGTCAGCACGCGAATTGCGGCAAGAGGCGGAGGCTGCAGACGCACCGATCTCCTTGATCTTGTCGACGATCCCCATGGTGGACGGACGCGGAGGGAGCGCAAGACGCCCGTCGATACCCTTCGCCCTCTTCTTCCCTCGTCAGTCGACGATCCACTTACTCGCCATCCAATGTGACCGGTAATTTTTAGAATTTTTCTTATAAAAAATTCCGACGAAAATTATCATATTTGGTATCAAAACAAGCTATAATCATAATACTAAATTCGTGCCTTTTTGCACCATGTGAAACATTTGTCGAAACAAGGTGAGTTTTTCTGTATGTTTGTGAAATCAAAACTCGACATGTCATCGGATTGGTAAAAATGGGTCTCTACGTAAATAGTGATCCATCCGAGGGGGCAGCTCCACCGCACAACTTACCTTGCACCGACAGCGACGACGACCATGGCGGACAGCGGCGACCAGGCTGGAAAGCGCTTCATGCCAGCGCTGCTTGTGCGTCCCTCGGAGCTCGACGTGCTCCCCAGCGCGAGACACTGACAGTGCTGTCTCTACCGCGCTGCGAATGCACAGGGCGGCGCCGTCGCCGGCACGTCGGTGGACGTTGCGCTCTTCCCGCTCGACACAGTCAAGACGCGGCTGCAGTCCGCCGAGGGCTTCTTCAAGGCCGGCGGCTTCCGGGGCGTTTACTCGGGTCTCTCCGCCGCGGCGGCCGGGTCCGCGCCTGGCGGTGCGGTAGCGGTGACGACGTGTCTGTAGTACGCAGCGCGTCGCTGACATGCCGGTCTCCCCTAATGCAGGCGCGCTCTTCTTCGGAGCGTACGAGACGTCCAAGCGAGTGATCGCATACTACGCGCCGGAGCACAAGCACTCGCCGCTGGTCCACATGGCTGCGGCTGCCTCGGGTGAAATGGTACGACTGACAATTTCAAAGGATGGCTCCTCATCCAGGACTGACCTTGGCTTCGCGCGCTTGTATGGCAGGCGGCATGCTTGGTGCGGACCCCGACCGAGATCGTCAAGCAGCGCATGCAGACCGGCGTGTACAAGTCGATTGGCGACGCGTTCGTGGGCATCCGCTCGGCGGAGGGCTTCCTGGGCTTCTACCGCGGCTACTGGAGCCTGATCGCTCGCGAGATCCCGTTCTCGTTCATCCAGTTCCCGCTCTGGGAGGGTCTCAAGGTCGGTCACCCCCCCCCCGATGGATGCATTGCAACGGCCGTTGCGCTGACTGACACCGCATCGGCTCGCATGTTCTCTGGGGTATAGCATCAATGGGCCGAGAAGCAGAACGCTCCTTTGAACTCATTCCAAGGAGCGGTGTGCGGATCCATCGCCGGCAGCGTCGCCGCCTCGATCACGACGCCGTTGGATGTCGTCAAGACGCGCCTCATGCTCGGCAAGGACGCAGCGGGCGTGGCGTACAACGGCACCGTCGACACGCTCATGCGCGTGTACCGCGAGGAAGGCGCCAAGCGCCTGTTCTCCGGCGTCGGCCCGCGCACCATGTGGATCAGTATCGGCGGCTTCGTGTACTTTGGCATGTACGAGAAGGCGGCGCGGACATTCGAGGCGGCGCTGTAAACGAACCCGGCCAGCAGCAGCAGCAGCTCGAGCGCGCCGTGGTGCCACGAGGAATCCAATAGACGCACAGAACGTTGACAGGGGAGGGTCCTCTTACCCGTGCCCGACTGCTAGCGCCTGATCCACCCCTCTTGACCTCCAAACAGCGTCGAGGCGCCAGCGTGAGCCGAGTGCGACGCTGCTAATGATCACACTCGCGACGGACTGCAGCGCTGGAGGATCGGCTTCGCGAGCCACGTAGGTACCTTGAAGATGCCGTTGTCCACTCGACATGATTGGCCAATCGCTGATTGGCGGAAAAGCCTAACGGTCATCGGTTTGATTGGCGAATAACATGCCAAAAAAACGTAAACATGCGTAATTTGGGGGCGTCGGTTGCGTCGCATGACGCGTCGAAGGACGCGTCGCAGGGCGAAGCGCGAGGCCGCCGGGCGAACCAGTCGGCTCATTTTCGAATCTTCGCCGAGAGCCCCAAGCTTCCCGACCTCTCCACCTTCGAGCAACCCGCCGTCTCCTGCCACCATGAGCGCCTCCCCGAACAAGAAGGCCCGCGAGGCGACGCAGCTGGACCAGCTCAAGCAGCTGACGACCGTGGTGGCCGACACGGGCGACATCGCGTCGATCGACAAGTACAAGCCGCAGGACGCGACGACCAACCCGTCGCTGCTGTTCAAGGCCGCGCAGATGGAGCAGTACGCGCACCTGGTGGACGACGCCGTGGCGTACGGCAAGGCGCTCGAGGGCGTGTCGGACACGGAGCGCCTCGGCCACATCATCGACAAGCTCTCGGTCAACTTCGGCCTCGAGATCCTCAAGATCGTGCCGGGTTACGTATCGACGGAGGTCGACGCGCGCCTGAGCTTCGACACGGAGGGCACGATCGAGCGCGCGCACCGCATCATTGAGCTGTACGAGAAGGCCGGCGTGTCGAAGGACCGCATCCTGATCAAGATTGCCAGCACGTGGGAGGGCATCCAGGCGTGCAAGCAGCTGCAGCAGGAGGGCATCACGTGCAACATGACGCTGCTCTTCGGCTTCGCGCAGGCCGTCGGCTGCGCGGAGGCCGGCGCCACGCTCATCTCGCCCTTCGTGGGCCGCATCCTGGACTGGCACAAGGCCAAGACGGGCAAGGCGAGCTACGAGTCGCACGAGGACCCTGGCGTCGTCTCGGTGAGCAAGATCTACCAGTACTACAAGAAGTTCGGCTACCAGACGATCGTCATGGGCGCCAGCTTCCGCAACGTCGGCGAGATCCTGGAGCTCGCCGGCTGCGACCGCCTCACGATCTCGCCCAACCTCCTGGAGGAGCTGACCACGAGCACGGACAAGGTCGTGCGCAAGCTGGACGAGGTCGAGTCGGCCAAGCACTACTCTGGCGAGAAGGTGTCGATGGACGAGAAGGCGTTCCGCCTGAGCCTGAACGAGGACGCGATGGCCACGGAGAAGCTGTCCGAGGGCATCCGCGGCTTCAGCGCCGACATTGTCAAGCTCGAGGAGATCCTCAAGGCGAAGCTCAAGAACTAAGCGCTTGGCAAGCCACCGCTGCACGGCCAGCCTCGGCGCGGGTGCTCCGCTCCCGTAGGGTTTCTTTATTTCCCCTTGCCTTCCATATGCCAAACTAATAAAAAACAGTCTCCTCGATGAGGAGCATTCAGGGCGGGAATCTCTGCGTCAGTCTGCAAAGCGCTGCATTGCACTGTGGTCGATGCCGCCGCCGGCGTCAAAGCGCCACCACCGTCATGACGGCGTCATCTTCGCAAAAGATTTTCGTTCGGTGAACGTCTTGTCAGCAACTTGTGACAAGTTGTCACAAGTTGTCATTTTAGTTCGTACTTATCAAAAGTACCACGGTAGAATATACCCTATTTTCGGACCTAGCCGAGCACATATCGTACCTAGCGTCCGCCGAAAAAAAGATTGGGCGCCAACGTCGCCCGCGCCACCGCGCCATACAAACTCAAAGGTGAAACCTCACTCACGAAAGGGGCAAGGCGGCCAGCCTCCAATACCGCGGAAAGGGCAAGGGAAAGCGACCGCGCGCGCCGCCAGCAGCAACATGGCCGAGCACTTCCAGCTGAGCAAGTGGTTCAACGGCAGCCTGGGCAAGGGGGACGCGACGCACAGCGCGCCGACGACGGACAGCGAGGACGGCGACGGGGCGGCGGCCGCAGACGCGCGCGACGCAACGGGCGGCGGCGGCGGCGGCGGCGGCGCGCTCGAGTGCTTCGTGTGCCGCATCCCGAACCCAGAGTACATGTCGACGACGCAGGTCAAGCAGGCGCCGTCGGTGCCCGTGTGCTCGGTCGAGTGCGAGACCGAGTACCTCGAGCGCAAGGGCATGCGGCCCAAGGGCGACCGCTCGTACGAGATGCTCGACGGCCTGCCCGAGTGCTACGTGTGCGCGCGCGCCAACCCGGAGTACATGTCGACGAACAAGATCAAGGGCGCGCCGTCCGTGCCCGTGTGCAGCGTCGGCTGCGAGGGAAAGTACCTCGCGATGCGGAAGAAGGCGCTGGACGCGGGAGAAGAGGCCGCGCCGTCCACGCCGCCGCCCCGCGGCAGCGGCTCGTCGCGGCCCAAGCGGTCCAAGCGCGACGAGGGAGGGAGCGACGCGAACGACCCGAAGCGCCTGCGCCGCTCGCTCAACTTCCTCGAGGACCACCTGCTCGGCAACGACGAGACCAACTCGTACAAGAGCTGGTGGCTCGGCGCGCTCACGTTCTACGACTTTGTGTACCAGCGCCATGGCATGTGGCACAGGTGCGTCTCTCGGTCGTACGGGCGGGTGGCGTAGCCACAAGGAAGCTGACGAGGTGTCTTGTGTCTGGCCTGCAGCTATTCAATCGACAGCAGCGTCCCGCGTGTCGACAAGTGCCTCCTCAAATATGGTGAGGATGCCGCCACTTCTTTCTTGCGTCGGGTTCTGCTGCTGACGTGCGAGTGCTGTGCTTTAGCGACATGGAACATCTATCGCGAGCTGGACCGAAGCACGGCCTTCATTCGGAAGCACGTGATGCGGTGCGTGGATGCCTGGCACGATCAAGTCGTTGAAAGCGCGCAAACTGATGAGCTTTTGTACGCAACTGCTTGTCCTGCTTGGCTGGGCTTTAGATGGCAGCAAGACCATCAAGGACGTCTCAGTCTGCGCGAGGTGCTCTGGATGACGGTCGTTTTCCGCTACTGCAACAACGTCGAAACCTTTGACAAGCTGAAGGGTATTCCGAGCTCGGACTCGTTCGAGCCCTTCAAGAAGCGGTACGTGCGTCGTCTGTTATCCACAGCCAAAAAGTTCGCGTTCGACGTTTCTACTCGGCATTCTGACGTCATTGTTTTGATTGGATACAACAGCATCCTGTCGCTCGCAAAGCGCGGCGACGACCACAAGTACCTTGCGGGCGACCGGGGTCTGACGATGGCGCGCTATGTGGACACGCTCGAGGATTTCCTTTCACATCTGGACGAGTGCACGGTGACCATCAAGGGTTGCGAGCACATTGAGCAAGTGTTTGACACGCTGCGCAACTTCAAGGAGAATGCGCTCGGATCATTCACGTGCTGGCAAGTCGTGTGCGACCTGATGGGGCTTCGCATGCTGGACGAAGCCATCCCGACGGACGAGTTCGTCTGGCTTACGCTTGATGCGCGCAAGAGCCTTGTGCAGATCTTCGGAAAGAATCGCGCTCGCCCGAGCGAGTATGTTGCGCTTGCGCGTCTTCTTCAGCAGCGGCAGGTGCAGGGTTTCAAGGCACTGCAGGTCGACTTTCCGTTCTTTATGAACCAAAAGATCGACCTGAAGAACATTGGTCATGCGCTGCACGGCTTCCAAGTGTACCGGAATATCAAGCTGCTGGAGCACAAGATGCTGCACAAGCAGGAGCCTGACACGACCCACCCGGTGCCGTACTCGTCGCGCTCGTACATGAACGACGCAGAGCTGTGTTCGATTTGCGCTGTGGATGAGAACGCGGACGAGCTCTTGCTGTGCGACCTGTGCAGCCGCATGTTCCACCAGCAATGCCTCGACATGAAGGAGCTGCCGCCTGCGTCGTGGGTCTGCTCCGCGTGCAAGAAGATGCAGAAGTACCCCGAGCTGGGTGTCGTGGCCGAGCCCGAGGTCATTTCCGTGGAGTAGTAAGCGGGAAGAATGGCGCAAATGCACACTCGCGCTTGTGCTGCGGTACTGTGAATGGTTTTCCTGGCGATGGACACCGCCGATCCAGCGCGCAGCGTGTGGAGATATGCATAGTTGGATCTAAAGTATCGGTACTTACAGCATTTACGCGCCTCTCTTGGTCAGCTGCGTCGCCTCGTTGCGCTTCTCCCACCGACTCTTGACGAGCTGGTAGTACGAGTCCTTCTTCCAGACGTAGTAGAAGGCGATGACCTCTTTGCACGTCTTGGACCCGACCTGGATCATCATGAAGCGTGGCGTCAGCTCCCGTACTCATAGCTGGCACCTGGAAACCTCAGCATCCGTACCGCTTCGGCGATCCGGTGGAACTCCTTGCCGTAGCATTCGATGGCCACCTCAAACACCCGGATCTCGAACGGCGTCCACGCGTCTTCATCCATGCATAGAGGAGGAGATCAGTGGATCGCTGGATGGTCGGCAAGACTCGAGCTGTAAAGACGCACCGAGCGCGCCGTGGGACTTGAGCGGGGACGTCCCCGTGATCGACCGATGGGTGTGCGGGAGACGCTGGAGACCATACAGCTCCATCGCCTTGAGGCGCTTGCGGTCCGGCCCGTGGGAGGAAGGCCGAGGCGGGCAAAGTGCACGCGCCGCGTCGAAGTAGTCCTGCATGCACAGTTGGCGCTCTATCACAGAAAGACCATACATGGGTCAGCACCAGTGACAAGCAGCGCTTTGCGAAGATCGTTACGCACTCTTCAACCGGTCGAGCAGCGTCAGCGTTTCGTTGGACACGTCTGGGCCAGTGAGACCGAAGTAGTCGTCACTGGGGCTGCGATTCCCCTCTGCGAGCTTCGGCTTGGCGTGAGACCCATGCTTCTTCCACACATAATACAATGCGATCGCGTCTCTAGCCGACTTGTTGGCAAGCTAGACGCCGCCGTCACGCAATGCAAGAGTTGTTGGCGATCGATCAGTCAGGCTTTAGTGTACGTAGCATCCCGTCCATGCGCCTCACCTGCTCCGCAATGGCGTGAAAGTTCTTGCCGAATTTGTCAAAGGCCTCTTCAAAGACGGCGATTTCCAGGGCGGTCCAGTCGTCTGTCATCAGGAGAAGAGCGATTAGCTTGTCGAGACAGCCATCGCACTCTGCGACTCGCATCTAGCATCATACCGAGCACTTGCCGAGCACGCAGCGGCGACAGAAGTGCTGCGAGCGCATCGTACGTAGAGCCCGGGCGGAACCCGTACTGCACGCCCACATGAGCGAGTTAGAAGCGCTGCGTTGGCGACCGAGACGCCTCCGCAACGAGGCGCGCACCGAGTTCGACTTGGTCTTCAGAATCGCGGACGGCCGCTTCATCTGGAACTGGATCTCGTATAGCGCTCGCGACGCGCGAAGGTACCGCCGGGTGCTCGTGAGCTTTGCTGCACACGCGCAGGTAAACCCGTCAGTCCAGGGATGTAGCAAGTCCATCATCAGCTAGTCGAGGCTTGTCTCCATACCATTGGAGTCCTCCGCGCGCGGCAGCAGGTCGTCCACCCGCCAGAACGAAGCTGCGGCCGCGAGCTGCTGAGCGTAGTCCTCCCCAGCGAACTCGGCGTCGTCGCTCTCGTCCGACAGCGCCTACAGACGCGCGCGGCGTGTCAGTCGCCAGGCGCCTCACAAGCGCGACCCTCCCTCTCTATCTATCTCTCCCTCGCACCGCGCTGAGCCGCTTCCGCTCCCGCCCAAGCAGCACCGCGCGCGCCTTCCCGGGCGACGAGTAGTCCTCCGCCTCGGGCTCCGACGCGTCCTCGGCGCTCGGACTCCTGCTGCCGCCGCCGCGGTCGCTCCGCGCCATGCCGAAACTTACTTTGTCGCTCCATTTGAGCTCGATCTCGGTTATGTTAAGAACCGTCATAAAAGTTATGAAGAGAAAGTTTTTTATCTATGCACAAAACGTCATCATATCAACATATAGATTGATCATGTTCGTCGTAATTGCTCCTATCTATCGACATGCTTAATCAATTAACATTTCTAAATTGGGTTTTATACAAAAAACAACATGTCATCGTTTCTAAATACACATTTGTACTGCCTAATGTCACCGAAATTGACTACAAAAACCTTGATTAATCTAGGTACTTGAAAATGTCCGCGGACAGGGTTAGGGTTAAAACTAAAAAAAAAAATTTTTTTATAAACATACGTTTTAAACATTTATTTAATTCGTCTCAACCCTAACCAACGATATCATTTTACCTAACCCCGCACATAAACGGTCCTTATTCGTGTATTTTACTCTACGGTCTACCACTTTTCTCACAACAAGGTGTATTTGTCAGACTTTATCAAAACCATCGCGATAATGAACACTAAAATCATTACTGAAGACCACCACTTTCGACGGAAAAGTTTGATGGATTCTTATATTTGATGTCAAAACACGATATGTTCATAATAAAGCACGACGTGATTTTTTTTAGTTATTCTGAGGAAACTCAAGAAAGGGGAAGATGCCGATGGGCGACGTGGACGATGCGGCGGGGTTTCTGCGCCGCCTGTCGGTCGCGGACGCCAAGGTTCTTCTGGAGCGGACGAGGTGCGTGGCCGCCCGCGGCTGCTGTAGCCAGATCTCTAGCGCCGAGACGGGGGACTCACGCCTCGGCCTGTCGACAGGAAGGAGAAGGAGAACAAGACGATGGAGATGCAAAAGATGATCGGCGTGCGCTACCGGGACCTCATCGAGTCGGCCGACAAGATCGTCAACATGCACTCGGCCGCGCTGCGCCTCGAAGTGTCGCTGAAGGAGATGCCCGACCAGTGGAAGCGCGTCGAGGCGGTCGTGGCGACCGCGCTCGCGACGTCTAGCGACACACTCAGCTCTGCGCAGCAAGTTCCAGCGGAGGAAGGGCTGAGAGGTGGTGGCGGAGAGGCGCCGCTCTCTGTTGAGACGGCCGACGAAGCCGCAGCTTTGCTTGTCCAGGCGCCAGAGCAAATCTGGTCGCTGCTCGACCGCGGCGACGTATTCCAAGCCTTTCTGTCCTTCCAGCAAGCCAAATCGGTGTTTGGGAAGCTGGATATTGACGCGGTGGAGCAGAGATTCCCGTTCATCCGCGCGCAGTGGTCGAGCATTGAGAGCTTCGAGTCGGTAAGGACTAGACGACTGTGACTTGTTTTGTCGGTGGCGCCTCTAATTCGCGCTCTATTTGCTGTTGGTATTGCCTCAGCGACTGACAGAGTACGCGCGAAACTACCTCGCGTGTCGAGGCCGAGAGAGCCATTTTTACGCTGAGAACTTGTGTGGTTTGGCGGCGACGGAGAGCTCCTTGGCGTCGCCGAAGGAGCTTCTGGATTTCTTCCTTCAAGCACGTTCCAAGTGGATGGACAATGACGAGACGAACGACGAAGGCGACGAGGTTTCTCCAGCACGTCTGTTGTCCCGGCGTCAGCGTACATTGTCCAGGTGTTTGAGGACCATCAGCTTGACGATGCGTCATCTGGAGGATATCTTCAACCCCCAAGACGGCGAGACCTTGATGCAGCCAGTGTTCCAGGTCCGTCCCCAATTCGAAGCGGAGCTAAAAGCTCTCGTAGACTCTGGGGATTTTGAGCGCGTGGTGGCGCACTGGTTCCAGGGGGAGTTGTCAAAGGTATGTACGCACTTGGGATTCCACTGTATCTGTGAGGCACTGACGTTCTCGTTCTCCTTGTTGCACCCGCTACAGGTTCAAGCCATAGCCGCCCCAATTGTTTCTCAGATTGGGACTATCACGCTACTGTCGAAGGTCCAAGCTCAACTGACAAAGATCGACAAGTCGTACGGAGAATGCCGGCGAGTGAGAGTGTGGACCAACCTGACGCAGGCCGCGAATTCGAAGAGGAGGGATGAACCAGAGTCGGTGTTTTCGGTTCTGTTCGCGGACGCATTTCGGAAGCGAACGCGAGACCTGGTCCAGAACTCGTTTATCGATGCCTTGGATGCGATCAAGGAGCAAATTCGATCTGCAGTCGGAGCCTCAAGGGACTCGAGCAACGGGAACGACTTCCGGTTAAGCGGCATCACGTTCTACGACTACTTTGAGCGGATTCAAGACAACACGTCGGCGCTGGATGCAAGCGACCTGCAGAGCGTGTTGATCGAAGAGTTCATGCGCACAATTCTCAAGCTGGTGATCTTTCTCGAGAAGGAGTTCCCTTTGCGCCACGACCACCACCAGATGCTCACGAGCGACTCGGCCGACCGATCGATCGTCTTCCTCGCGATTTCGAATATCCTTGCCGGCGTGTTGGCAGGTTTTCCTGCTCATCGCAACAAGCTCTTCCCCGGGGTGAGCGTTGACGATTCGAAGCCTGGTCTGTCTGCCGCAACGCTGCGGACCATATTCGCCAAGTACTCCAGCGATGGATTTCTTCGTGGATCCTCAACGACCCATCTCTTCAAGGTAAGTTGCTGACTTGCAGGGATTGATGCCATTGGATTTGGCTGTTTTGCACAGAAGACACTGACAATGGTGTTAATGTCCCAGGAACTTGGTTTGGACGACTCCTCCAGCGCTGGGCACTTCATTGACGAAGACGTGAAAGCTGCAGATGCTGTTGGGTTCCATGCTTGCTACCTTATCTCGGAGATCCGCAGCAACGTGTCCTACCCTCTCCTGTTCGAACGCGTGCTGCAAAATATGTCGACGGCGTACTGTGAACAGTGGGCTCAAATCCTACTGGGACAGAAGATTCAGCCGCTGCGAGAGCTGCTCGAGATGGAGAACTACAACGCCACCAACGAGGTAGATTGCTGATGCAGTACCAAAGTTGGGCAGTCGGTATGCTGTTGATACGCTAACAATCATGTCTGTCACGAAACAGGAGTGGGTCGGTGCACACGAAGGCTGGGCAGAGCATGTGATCACGGATGACATTCTTGGCGGAGACGAAACGGACGACTCGTCTGACACCGACATGCGCCTGGGGGAGGAGAAGGTGTGGCTTCCCTGGTGCGAGACCCCTGTGGTCTCGAGCTTCCTCTTTTCATGTTGCTACGGGCTCGACGAAGCGAATCGTGTTGTCCGGAGGTCGCGCGGCAGCGATGAGCGACAGGTTTCGTTGATGCACCAGACAATCCGTGACGTGCTGGTGGAACAGCTGACTCTGGCAACCACCAAGGTGTACGGCGACGCCGTCTCGCTTTTGATCGCTGCCAAGGCGACGCAAGACTCGACGCTCCACAATTTTGGAGAGTTCTGCGTACTGCAGTTCCTGTTTGACATGTACTTTGTTCGCGCGACGCTGGGGTTTTCGGACTTCATCCGCTTTGGCTGGGGAGACGAGCTGAACCCCGACGAGTGCAGCCCCGGTTTGCTCCAGTTGAAGCAGCTCTTCGCGCGCATGCAGGAGTTCATCGACCCTGTCGACTGGGAGATTTACGGCCCGCAGCTCGTGGAGAATGTCGTTCTCCAGTTCCGAAAGAGCCGCCTGCTTTTCTCGTCGCTGTCCGAGTCGAACGACATCAACGAGATTAGTGCGTGCTTTCTGCATGTTTTGCAACCGAGGTGCAACTCACGAGCGCTAACACTTTAGACGTGTTGTCACTGCAGATGGCAAGGAGATTATCATCAGCGCGCAGGATACCAGGCCGCTTGCCCGTATCATGGAGCCTGTTGCTCGGTTCTCCTTGCTTCCCGTGCCTTCGAGTCGACGGAAGTTCCATCGGAGCATGTCGTCAGTGTCCCGCTCGAGCGAAGACGACTTCCACGAGCCACGGAGCCGTGCCAACAGCCGCAACCTGTTCCACGAGTTGTCCGAAGACGATGGCACCGAGTCGCAGCAGCCGTCCGCACTGCGCTTCCAGAACCTCTTGTCCGGCTCGGCGGGCTCCAACCTGTTTTCTGCCGCGGCATCGACGAATCTGCTCTCGTCAGCGGCCAAAGGCATCGGGTTTCTGTCGTCGGCGATCCGCGAGGGCGAGACCCGCTCGAGCAAGTATTTTTGAGTGTGAAGGTAGGTTGCTGATACCCACCGTGTCATGTTTAGACAGGCCATAGATGGGCCCCAGTCGACTGAGCATGATCTCTCCTCTCCACACAGTCACACAATGCGTGCTGCTGTATTGTTTTCTAGATGCGCATGCATGCGTGTGGTGGTTCTACTCTATTACTCGCGGAACTTCATGGACACGGGCTCCTTCGAGACGCCCCACGCCTGGTCGTACACTTTCTTGAATGACCCGAGCACGGCGGCCTCATCGCGCTCGGCCGACGCCTCGGAGAAGAAGTGGTTCGTCACAACGCTGAGCGTATCGGCCATGAGGTCGCGAATGACACCGTTGAGGCGGTTCCCCGTCTGCTTAAAGTCCGGTCCCGGGTTCAGCTCAAGCAGCCACACGTTGAAGTCCTCGTCGACCATGAAGTCGACGCCGTAGAGCTCAAAGCAGTTGGGCAGCGGCTGGAAGACGGAGAACTCGCCCTTGTACGCGTCGAAGGTCTCGGCAGTGATGCGTCCGATGTCGTCCAGGATCTTCTGCTTCTTGGCCGCCGAGTCCGCGACGCCCTGCTCCGCCAGGATCTCCTCGATGTCGTCCAGCAGCATCACGCACTCGCTCTCGACGAAGTCCGGATGGCTCTGCTGCTGGAACGTGTTGGTGATGTGCGCGTACGCGTTGCTCGTGTCGTCGTCGCGGTACTTCTCGAGCGCCGTGAGCATGAGGCAGCGCTGGTAGACGAACACCTTGAGGCCGCCGAGCGCGAGCACGTAGACGCGGATGTGGAACTTGCGGCCGCGCACGAGCAGCGGCCGCGCAATGTAGTCCTGCACGACCCACTCGCGGATGTCTGTCCACTCGTTCACGATGGCGCGCAGCTGCGCGAAGCTCGTGACGACGCTCACCTCGGCGCCTTTGTTGGTCGCGCTCGGCTTCATGATCCACTTGTTGCCGCCCGCTTGGCTGGCCTCGATGGCCTGGCGCACCTCCCACAGGCACGAGTCGAGCCGCTGGCGGAACGAGATGCCGAACTGCGCCATGCTGTCGTCGAACGCCTCCCACGTGTCCACCACGAGCGTTCGCGGCAGCGCCTTGCTCAACTGGCACGCCGGGTGCTTGCTGATGTACTTGGAGAGGTAGATGGAGAGCTGCGCCTTGCGCGACAGCCCCTTGCGCACGCAGTAGGCGTTCGCCACGACCTTGCCGCTCAGCACGCTCTTCCAGTCCAGGTTCTCGTACTCGTCCCACTTCGCACCGGCACAATCAATAGTCAGCCAGCCAATCGATGCGCAGTCAGTAGCGTCCATAAGACACGCACAATGAGGTCGGGCGGGCTCGAGTCGGCAGCGGTTTGGTCCTCGGCGTCCGCGTCCAGGACCGAGTACATGGCGGGGTGGATGGCGAACGCGCGCTCGACAAGCGGCGCGACGTACTCGCTCGGGACGCCCACGCGCGCGACCAGCCCGGGCCTGTAGCCATCGGTGCTCCCTGCGGCCAGCAGACGGCAGCGGATGGCGGCCGCCTGCTCGTCCTGCTGCCAGTGCAGCGTGGGCACCTCCATGCTGCTGCGGACGCAGAAGTGGCGACGGAGTGGCGGCCGCCAGCCATGCCATCCAAAAAACGCGCTCAATAACTCTATTTCAGCCAATCAAATGCATTACTTTATTAGAATTTCCATTTTCTGGCGAATCCAGAAGTGTTTGAAGAAAATAAGTAATCATGATTGGTCAAAAGAAACCCTAATTCGTTGACACATCAGCGGTTGAACCCATCTCAGCCCGATCCCTCGTATTTGACAACTCACTCGATCCGCGTTGCCGAGGTTTTATCTCTACACGCCCTGGTTTTTCAGTAGGTTCACTTTTTACGTTGCCGAATAAGGGTAGTTCCGTTCGATATAGGGGGAAGAATCACTTGCCGGCGTATCCGCCATTCTCGCTTTCTTCGCGACAGCACGGACAAGAAAGGCCGCCCGCTCGCCGCCTCGGGAGCGACTGGGAGGCGCCAGGCGTCGCGGACGGACGTGCAGCAGGGCGAGCAGCTGGATCGACGCGGAGCGAGCATGGCGACGGCTAAGCGCGCCGCGCGGCGCGAGGGCGAGAAGGTCTGGGTGCCCGACGCGCGCAATGTGTGGCAGCTCGGCACGGTCGTGGAGGACGACGGCGAGAAGCTGCACGTCGTGGTGCCCGAGGTAGACGCGGAGCAGCAGTTCGCGGTCGAGCAGGTGCACCCGTACGACCCGACGCACTCGATGGACCTGGACAACATCGCCGAGATGGACAACCTGCACGAGGCGCCGCTGCTGGACCTGTTGCGCCGGCGGTACCTCGAGGACAAGATCTATGTACGTGGTGGCGACGCTTCCATGGGGTTGTCGTAGAGTGCGTGCTGGAGCTGGAAGTGGCTGACGAGGCGGGGATTCGTGTGGTGCAGACGTACACGGGTGACATCCTGATCTCCATCAACCCTTACAAGAACATCCCGATGCTGTACAACTTCCCGGAGCTCGACTCCATCGGCAAGCTCGATAATCCGGTGCCGCACGTGTACTCGACGGCGCACGGCGCGTACCATGCGCTGTGGAAGGACGGCAAGTGCCAGTCCGTACTCGTCTCAGGAGAGAGTGGCGCCGGAAAGACGGAGGCGTCCAAGTACATCATGCGGGTAAGAACTGTAGCAATGCGCGCTCACTGGAGGTATCAGTTGCGCATGTTGTCCGCATCGCTGACCCTGCTTCGGTGGCTTGGTGCGGCTTAGTACCTGGCCAACATCAGTGAGATCGGCAAGAAAGGACCCAAGAGCAGCGGCAAGAGCGCGCCGAGCAGCGGCGGAAGCGGAGGTGGATCATCCGTGGAGCAGTGCGTGCTGCAGAGTAACCCGCTGCTGGAGGCATTCGGCAACGCCAAGACGATCCGAAACGACAACAGTAGTCGCTTCGGCAAGTTCATCAAGATCTACTACCACAACGACGGTACGATCTCGGGCGCCACGACGAACCACTTCCTGCTCGAAAAGAGTCGCATCGTTGGGTGTGCCGAGAACGAGCGCAACTACCACATCTTCTACCAGCTGTGCGCGGGCATGCCCGCTGCTGAGAAGGCGGCACTCAAGCTCAAGAGCGCAAGCGAGTTCTTCTACCTGAACCAGGGTAACTGCATCCAGGTCCCGGAAATCAATGACAAGAAGGACTTCAAGGAGCTCGTAGAAGCCATGGGCACCGTCGGCATTGACCCCGAGCTGAAGAACACCATCTTCACACTGGTCGCGTGCGTACTTCATCTCGGCAACCTCGAGTTCTCGGAGAACGAGAAGAACGAGTCGCAGATCACCAATCAGGAGGACATCAACAACCTCGCGGAGCTCATGATGGTGACACCGGGCGAGCTCGAGTTCGCGCTCACGAAGCGCACCATCTCGGCTGGCGCACGCGGATCAATGGCTGAGATTTCGCTGTCGTCGATGGAGTCGGCCAGATCGACTAATGGTCTGGCGAAGGACATTTTCAGCAAGATCTTCGACTGGCTTGTGGGCCAGATCAACAAGTCCACGTCGCAGATGACTGGCGGAGGTGGTGCTGGCGGCGCTACGTCCGCCAAGTTCATCGGCATTCTGGACATCTTCGGTTTTGAAAGCCTGCAAGTCAACTCGTTCGAGCAGTTGTGCATCAACTACACGAACGAAATGCTCCAGCAGCAGTTCAACCAGCACGTGTTCGTGTACGAGCAGGAGGTGTATGTGGAGGAGGGCATCGACTTTTCGCGGCTCGAGTTCAAGGACAACGCCCCGTGCTTGGAGCTGATCGATAAGAAGCCTCTCGGTATCTTGCCACTGCTGGACGAGCAAGCGATGCTCGGGCGACGCGCGAGTGATGAGAACTTCATCAAGAAGCTGCACCAAACCCACATCCCGCAGGGCAAAGTGCCCGAGGGCACGGTGATCTACTACTCCAAGCCTCGATTTGCCAACGACGAGTTCACGATCCACCACTACGCCGGACAGGTCACGTACAATGTCACTGGCTTCCTCGAGAAGAACGACGACTCGCTCCACAGCGACCTCATCTCCCTCATGGACAGCTCCAAGTGCGAGTACCTGCGTTCTCTCTACCCCGTTGCCGACAAGAAGCCCGGTGGCGCGCCAGCAGGCGCTCGTAAGCCGCTGTCTCGTGCTGGCAACAAGATGACGGGTACCATGACGGTGGGCCGCAAGTTCCGAGACCAGATGGCCAACTTGATGCTCGAGCTGCAGGCCACGGCACCGTGGTTCGTGCGTTGCGTCAAGCCCAACAACCTTCGGTTCCCTCAAGGCTGGAACGCGGATCTCATTCTGAACCAGCTGATCTATCTCGGTGTGATGGAGACGGTGCGCATTCGTCGCTCAGGCTTCCCCGTTCGTCGATTGTTCGAAGAGTTCAACCAAAAGTACCAGATCCTCACGCGTCACCTGTCGAAGGCGAAGCGCGAGTCGATGACGGAGAAGGAGCTGTGCGAGGTCATCCTTCGCCTCATTCCGCGTGAGAACTGGCAGCTCGGCCACAAGAAGGTGTTCCTTCGCGACAGTCAATTGCGCAGTCTCGATAACGAGATGCGCAAGATCATGAGTGAGGCGGCGGTCAAGATCCAGGCGCAAGCGCGTGGCCGCACCCAGCGCCGCAAGTACCTTGCCGCACGTGCCCACATCATTCGCGTGCAGTCGATGGCCCGTCGGTTCATTGCTCGCCGCTGGTTCCTCGCGACCAAGCGCCGAGTCATCCGCGCTCAGGCGGTGAGCCGTCAGTTTGTCCAGCGCCGAAAGTACCTGCGCCTGCGGAAATCGACCATCATTGTTCAGAGTCGCGTCCGTGGCAAGCGAGCGCGGCGATATATCTGGTACCTGCGCCACGCTCCGCCGGCAGCCACGAAAATCAACGCCCAAGTGCGCTGCTTCCTCGCTCGACGCCGGTTCTTGCGGCAAAAGCGCGCGGCGGCCAAGCTCTCGAACGCTCGGCAGGCGCGCCACGACCGCCTCGCGTTCCTGCAAAAGCGCCAGGCAGCGACGGTGATTGCTGCGCGATACAAGGGGTACCGCGGCCGCAACCAGTACCGCGAGATGAAGAGCGCGGCCATTGTGCTGCACGCTGGCGGCCGCGGCTTCATTGCACGTCTCAAGTACGGCAAGTCGGCTCGCGAGCGCGCCGCAAAGCGCAACAAGGCTCAAACGCAGATCGCGCGGGTCATTCGTGGGTTCCTGGCGCGCCGGCGGTTTGCGTGCTCGCGTCGGCGCATCGTCATGATCCAGGCGCGTGTGCGAGCCAACAAGGTGCGCACCGAGTATCTCAAGAGCCGAGAGGCTACCATCGCGCTGCAGACGATGATTCGTCGTAACCTGCTGCGCCGCAAGCTCGCACACGATCGAAAGATGGCTATTCGTATCCAGGCGTTCGGTCGCATGGTCATCTGCCGCCAGCGGTACCGCGACGAGCGCAAGAAGATCATCCTGATGCAGTCGTTGTGGCGGATGCAGATCCAGCGCCGGCGCTTCGCCAAGCGCAATGACCACATCATTCTACTGCAGTCACTCTGGCGGTGCCACGCACAGGCGAAGCGGTACCGTGACACGCGCGAGAAGATCATCACTCTACAGGCGTTTTCGCGCAAAGTGATCGCGCGCACCGAGTTCCTGCGCATCAAGCGCGCCACGTACGTTGTGCAGAACGCTGTGCGGGCATTTTTGGGCCGGCGAACGTTCAAGAAGTGTCGGCGTGGCGTCGTCAAGATGCAGGCGCAGTACCGCGGACATGTGCAGCGCACCAAGTATTCTCAGGCACGCAAGCGCATCGTCATGGTGCAGAGCGTGTTCCGCCAGAAGCGAGCCTCCAAGGTCGCGGTCACGCGGCGCCGCGCGATGGCGCGCGTGCTCGGCGTCGTCCGGATCTTTTTGGCTCGTGTGAGGATGCGCAACCGCACAGCGCACATGTTCGAGGCTGCGGACGCGTACGACCTGACGGAGGTGAGTCGCATCGCGCAGGAAGTGCCGGGTATGCTGCGCGTTCGCGACCGCCAGCACGAGATGATTTCGCTCGTGCACGTGGCGGCCAAGAACGGCGACCTGAACCTCGCGCGGTTCGTGCTTGAGGAGTCACCGCAGCTAGAGGACCTCGTGTACGGCAAGGACGCGGCCGGCAGTACCCCACTTCATTACGCGGCGCGGGTGGCCCACCTCGACATGGTGCGGCTGCTTGCCAAGGTTGCGAACCGCAACTCTGGCTCGACCTCGCACTTTGACTTTGGGGGTGCGCGTACTCGAAGTGCAAGCAGCGCCAGTAGCTCGGCCGGACTAGAGGAGCAGTCGCCGTTGACGCACCAGCAGCAGATGGACAATCTGACCAACAAGCTCCGGTCGGTGTCCAGCGCTAGCACCGCGTCGGTGGGCACGCCAGCCAACGGATCAGCACCAATTCGTTCGCCGTCCAAGAGTCTCTCGTCATTCTCCGGCTCGTCCTTCACGATGCAGCCGTCGTTCAAGCCTGGCGACCACACGGCGCCTAAGCGCAGCGGACGGCGCTCTCTGGTGTCCAATGGCATGAACGGCGCAAACCGTCGGCTGTCGATGGTTGGTGGTGGGCTTCCTCCAGTGTTGCCGACTACCGTCCAGATCGAGATCTATAAGGAGGGCTTCCTTCGCAAGGCGAGCGGGAACCGCTGGGCCACGAAGCGCTACGTGGTCGTGGACGAGACGTGTCTGTCGTACTACAAGGCTCCGAAGGAGAAGATCCCGCTCAAGATGCTCGAGCTGTGCGACGCGACCATCAAGCGCGTCTCGCACGCGGACCACTGCTTCGAGCTGCACTCCCCGCGCCTCAAGTCGAGCAAGAACCCGGAAGGCATCATGTCGCTCGCCGCCGACTCGGAGGAGGAGGTGCACGAGTGGATGACGGCGATCCGCAAGGTGTCGGGCGTGCGCATTACGACGGCGGTGCCTGCGTTCCAGAACATGATCTGCATCGACACGTCTTTGCGGCGCGAGTTCGTCAACATGAAGAACCGCGTGGGCTTCACGCCGCTGCATCTGGTCGTCCAGAACGACGAAGACGAGGGCTTCGAAGCGGCCAAGGTGAGTGTCTGGCTCATCGAGAATGGCGCCGACCCGAACGCGGTGGACGAGAACGGCGACACGGCGCTCCACTACGCCGTCGAGCTGGATCGCTACGACTTGGCCGAGACGCTCATGAAGCGCGGCGCTAACCCGGCGATCGCCAACAAGAAGGGGCTGACGCCTATCGGCCTGGCCGAGGAGGACGACCTCCGCGAGATCCTGGACCCGGCCAAGCACACCGAGAAGGACGTGGAGCGGCTGCCGCTGATCGGCCCGCCGTCGCGGCTGGCGGACAGCACGTACGTCTCGGTGTTCCTCGGCGCCGTCGCGGTCGCGACCGGCCCCATCATGGAGACGCCGCACTTCAACTTGTACGTGCTGGACGCCAACGGCGCGGTCGTCGAGCGCGAGCAGCAGACGCCCAACTCGCTTATCCAGACGGGCGGCAACTACTGGTGGTTCGGCAACTCGTGGTACATCCAGACGCCGCTGGAGCACCTGAAGGAGGGCTGCGTGGCCGTCATGGAGCTGCGGCACCGCAGCCTCGTGACGGAGGAGGTCGAGGTCGGCTGCTGGACGTTCTTCCGCCTCGACCTGAGCAAGATCACGACGGCCGCGGCCACGTTCGAGATGTACGCGCCGCCCGTGGACCCGCTCAGCAAGATCCTCGCGCGGGTCCCGGGCGACTCGTTCCTGCAGGCCGAGATCAACGTGTCGCTCTAACCGCGTCTCGAGTTTTGACAGTCAGGTAAAGCAAGGAAGAACGCGGCCGACGCGTGTCGATATCAACTGTACTTAGGAAAACACAAACCCCGCCAGCAGGTTGCGACCACCGCGCTGTCAATGGCCCGCCGGCGTCTATCGCGTCTTCCCGGCCGGAGTGAAGCCCCCCTCCATCTCAACCTCTCACAGCACGCGGCGCTTCTTGGCCGAGTTCATGTACGGACGCAGCACCCACTCGTTCTCGGCCTCCTTCTGGTCGCACGTGCCGAGCTTGAGCTGGTACAGCTGCAGCTCGAAGCGCGGGCCGCACTCCTGCAGCTCGACCTCTCGGCCCGTCTTCTTGAAGACGTGGTGCCGGAAGGACACGAAGTCGCTGTCGTTGGCCAGCGTGATGACGCGCTTGGCGTCCGCCTTGGGCACCGGGAACAGGTGCTTGAGCATGTTGCCCACGCGCTTGCCGAGCGCCGTCTCGAACTGGTGCAGGATCACGTGCGGGTACGCCTCGGACACGGTCGCGCGGTCCTCAATGTCGTGGCGCAGCACTGCGCTGCTGAGCGAGAAGTAGGCCGTCGGCCCGTACGGCAGGTGGCTCACCACCAGTCCGTCCGGCTCGCCGCGCGTCTCCGTCACGAGCACCAGGTCCGTGTAGTCGTTCGAGCGCGCGCTCTCCACCAGCTGCAGCACGAGCAGCACGAGCAGCACGAGCGACCAGTCCGTCGGCGTCAGTCTCATGGCTAGAGTACCCAGCGAGCGAGCGTCCTGTCAGCATTTGGGAGCTGGTACGTACGTCGCCGACCGTGTGCGCGCCGCGGTTCAGGCGCACGGCGTTCGGGAAGATGAGGCGGATCTCCTGCGCGAACTGCTTGAGCCGCGAGCTCGGGTCGCGAGACGTCGTGATCGCCACCTTGGGGTCGAACATGCCCGCGTTCTTGTACTCGTCGTCGATGTGGCTGCGCGGCGCCTCGTGCGCCTCGTCGTCGTACTCCATCTCGTGGCGCAGCCGCTTCTCCGTGCCGCGCAGCTCCGTCGGGATGGCCTTGCCGCCTGCTCACCGCACACATATAGAAGCACATGCGCGTCAGTCGCCACAAGACGACCGAGCAATGAGAAGACGGACGCACTCCGGATGGCCTCCTTGAGCTGCTGCTTGTGCTCGTACAGCGCGCGCTCCTTGCCCTCCAGGCCCTTGCGGTACAGGTACTCGCGGCGGAGGCGCACGTTCCGTCGCACAGACATGGCGCTGGTCTCGTGTGCTCTGCGGCGGCGGGCGAGGAAGCTACAGAGAGAGGAAGAGAGAGAGCGGCCGCCGCGGAAGTGTCGTCGACCTGCGATTGCTTGTGGCTTTTCGCCACCAACCAGGACGGAGGAGTGTGCTTTTCAATTATTGATTCAGTGGTTGATGTCATAACATTACACTTATTTATTTAATTATGCACAAATGCTGCTCTTGAGATATTTTGAGTGGTCCACACGAATGCACCCATCATGAACTTGCACACGTCACAGCATGGGGGTGCCACTCGACCGTCTTCACGAAAAGCGCCACCTTACATCCCATGTTGCGACCATGAACACCATCGAGAAACAAGATCAACGCCCACGAAAAGCTACAGTGTAGTCATATAAATAAGAGATAGCGAACAAAGGAGTACAAAGCCACTGCCATCGACTGGAGAGGCGCGTCACGTCTGGCAGAGGATCTTCTCGACGCCGCGCGTGCGTCGCGCGATCGCCTCCGCCTCGACCGACACCGCGCACTTCTTGCCGCCTCCGCGAGAGCCCGAGCCGTTCCACGCGAGGTGATTCGCTAGCATCGGAGCCGACTTCCCTGGCTGGTGGTGGCGGTGTCCATTGCGCTGCTGTCGCTTCGTCTCGGGCGGGAACCACGACGAGATGGATGATGTAGACGACGACGGCGAGACG
This sequence comes from Phytopythium oedochilum, assembly GCA_023338025.1. Lineage (NCBI taxonomy): Eukaryota > Oomycota > Peronosporomycetes > Pythiales > Pythiaceae > Phytopythium > Phytopythium oedochilum. Next base: position 21,735 of record JAADXX010000114.1, on the reverse strand, counting down.
AGCGGAGGCGACGAAGACGCCGCCAATCCGTGGCGTGACCGCTTCTTGCGCTTGACAGGGCGAGAGAGCGAATGGGAGAAGGAAGCCATCGAGACCGAGGCCCCTCGCTCCCACACAGCTAGCCCGGTCTTGGAGTGTCGTGGAGACAGCTTCGGCACTGCAGACTTGGCGTGAACGATCGGATCCGATACTGCTGGTGCACGCTGCTGCTGCTGCTGCTGCTGTACTCTGTGAGGCGGTTTCTGAGGCGATACAGCCATGAATGAGCCCACGTCGGTTGGGGATCCAGCCAACCCGGTCGGGAGCGCCGACGGTAGCGGGATGTCCCGGAAAAACAGCATCGGACAATTCGCCTTGTAGTGTCCGTGCTCTCCACAATACCAACAGTCCGTCAAGAATGCCAGCGCACTCGGATCCAACGGGGTACCACCGCCAGGCGAGGTCTTGTTGCTGCTCAGCCGGTGCCGGCTGAGCTGGCTGCAGTTGCGAGTGCTGTGGCCACTTCCCTGGCAAACGTAGCACGTCGCCGAGGCGTTCCACGCCGTCTCGTCGTGCTGGCAAATATCCTCCCACCGCTGTCCGCCGTGAATCATGTCGAATGCGCGCGAAAACTCGCGCTCGAGCAACTCTTGGCCGGCCTTGTGGAACACGACGCGACCAACATCATGCGCGAGCTCGAACGGGTCCTCAATGCTGATACGCCACGATACCGGGTGGCTCCACTTGGTCGTCTTGGACAGAGCTGCGCCAGTCCGAACGCTCACGACGTCGTCTTCCGCGTTGAAGCGCTGCGAGTAGAACTCAAAGAAGCCTGCGAGCAGAGCACCAACCGAGTTGATCTCGGAAGTGCCGAACGTCGACGGGATCGTCTCCATGAACGGCAGCGCGTTGAGACGTTGCACAAGGGACAAAATGCTGGTTTCGGCCATCAAGTTATGGAAGAGCGAGTCGACGGCAGGGAGACGGATCTCCGAGTGCTGCGACTGAAGATAGAACACCAGCAGGAGCATGAAGCCTGGAAATGACAGCAGATACAGCGCCTGTTAGATCCAACGCAGCAGAGCCAAACGAGGACAACCCAATGCGACGCACCGTATGAGCTCAACGTTCCGTTGGCAGAGTCGTTGATGCCGCGCTGCTTCGCCCAGTACTTGACCGCGAACGCCAGCGGACGAATTCGAGGATCAGCCTGCCCATAGTACTTGAGAAGTGCCGTGTTGAGGAGCGCGTGGACACCGCCGACGCAGACATCGCAAGCCACCTGAGCGTTGCGAAGTTGTTGGTTAGAACACGGCTCTTCAGCACGATGTCGCCATGAAATGGGTTCACACCTGGCGTTTTGGGTCCCATAGCTTTAGGATGGGGACGCGCGCGTGACGGACGAACTCGCGCACCTCGAAGCTTCCTTCGAGGCGCTCACAGGCCGCCGCCAGTATGTCGATCTTCTCCTGCGGGGTAAAGTGACCCTGCGACTCGAGGTCAATGTCTTCGAAGTAGATCCCAAGGTCCAGATCGCACCCACCGAAGCCGAGTCCGCTGCAACACGCACGCTCAGTCAGTACCAGTCCTCCGTCCATGAGCACGCGGTCGTACTACTGCAGCGCGCACCTCTCGGAAGAGCCGAACGGCAGCACGCGGCACATGGGCCACTGCTTGGCCAGCAGCTTCTGCACGCGGCGGCGGACGGCGGTCTTGTGCGCCGTCTCGGCGGCGTTCGGCTCCAGCTGCTCGAGCAGCGCGATCGAGTCGATCGTGAGCTTGCGCACACTGTTGGCCGCGCCCATGTCGGTCGCGGATGAAAGGGGGGGGAAGGCGCTTGGGGTTGTCGGTGTCGGGAAGCGGAGCAAGTCGCTGCTCTGTGAAGGGGGGAGTTCCGATGTGGAGGAGGAGGGCCAGGAAGGGGGGATCGCCGCCAGTAGTGACGCGTATACCCCGCGTCGTAGGTAGGATCTTTCCGCGCAGTGGTACCGTGTGGCGCCTGTCCGTCCGCTTCAACCTTCAACCCGCGCTCGATTCTTTCCGCGGACGTCCGTCACCTGTCCGGTTCAGGCGGCGCGTTCCCTCGACTAACTCAACTGGCAGAGCGTCGGGCGCGCGCTGTCCATCGGCCGGCGGGCGGCACCGGAGCAGGCGGGCAGCCAGGCAGCCAGCCAGGCGAGCAGAAGGCGTCGAGTCGGCCGCGCGAGTCAGTCAACTGGGGGGGGAGGGGGAACGCGGGAAAGCGCGGTGGCGAGCGACCTAACGCGCTAGCTGAAGCCGCGCGGACGTGTCGGTGGCGGCGGCGGCCGGTAGAGAAGCCTCCGGGTGGATTATATAGAGCGAAGGAGCGGCGGAGCGGCGGAGCGGAGAGCGGCGGTGTCGACCGCTCGCTCGTCCCCCGCGTTGAAGAATGAGTGCCCCCATGACGAGGGCGACCGAGGGAACGACCGCACGCGGAGAGAAATGGCGCAATCGAGGCATACATTCGTCCAGTGATGGAGAGTGATGGTCTAATGTTGCGAAAATGTGGCGGCACGTGCCTTCAACACGCGAATCTCTGGACTGGAGATTTGGGGGAATAATTATGGGACAAGAGGCTGTAGTACGTACAGCCATACAAACAAACAAGAGGCAACATGGTCGCGGGTGGGGCGATGCCGGGAGCAACACGCAGATACAGTGGAGGCTGGAGCAGGGTGGGTGGTCCCGGCGGTGTGTCCTTTGCCGAGCGTTGCTTGCGTCGCCGAAGATTCGCGAACGAGCCGCCACGTCGCAGTCGTCACGCGCCATAAGAACGTCGCTGTAACGTTCGCGCGTGTACCGTTCGCGACAGATTACGGGATCGGTCGGTCGGTCGGTGGCGAACGCGTCCCCATGATGTGACCCCGACTGGCGACGCTTCTGCTTGGTGGCGCTAGCCAATTCCCCCGTCACCCCGCGGTCGGAGCGAAAGTGAGAGCGAAGCCACGAGCCGCCGATCGGCCGGCCCCCTTCGTCCGCGCGCCTCCAGAGCCGCCCCCCGCGCCCCGCGACTCCCCCGAGCAGGCGCAGATCGACGCCGACACCCCAGTACGTGCTCCCCCCGCCCCGCAGTCGTCGATCGACGCCCAAGGGGTTATTTTTACCCCGCCGCCTGTCTCCCTTTCCCCGCCATCAGCGCTTGGGGGAGGAGAACAGGCCGCTGCTGCTCCCCCCCCTTGAGCGCGTCGGCGCCAACGCGTCTGCGGCTTGGCCCTCTCTGCTGTCGGCCTGTCGGCTAATCGCCCGCCCCCTCGGCTCTACTGGCTCGCAGCAGCCCAGCGACGCGCGGCGAAAGACCGGTCCGCATGGATTCCAAGGTCTGGCAGCGCGCCGTCGCGGACCTGAACCCGCCCGGCGTGCCCAACTCGTTCCGCCACGCCAAGAGCCAGCAGAACATCGCGTCCGTGCTGCTGCGCCGCGAGTTCGGCGGCCGCCGGCAGCAGAAGGCCGCGCGCGTGCTCGGCAACGACAAGGAGGAGAACTTCTGGGCCGAGAACGAGAGCGCCAGCAAGGTACGCGCGATGTATTGCATAGCTGCGTTGGGGCGCCAGACAATTGGGCGCTCACGGACGCCCTTCGCTACGAGCAGCACCAGAGCCGCTACTTTGAGCTGCCGCCGACGACCAAGTCGACCATTTCCATCGCCATCAGCCCCGACGGGTGCGGTTCGCGTGGTACATTAGCGCGCGAACGACTCGGTTGTTGACGCTGGGCGTGTGCTCTGCGTGCAGGAAAACCTTCGCGTCCACGCATGGCGACCACACGGTCAAGATCATTTGCCTAGAGACCGGAAGAGTCCTCCAGGTAGGCAGGCTGCTGGCTGCATTATCGAGGCTGTCATTGCGCTGTAGCTGTAGCCGTAGAGCTGACCGAGTCGAATGCCTTGCCGTGTGGAACAGACGCTCGTGGGACACCCGCGGACGCCATGGAGCGTCAAGTTTCACCCTACAGACCCGCGATACGTCGCCTCCGGGTGTCTCGGCTTCCAAGTCAGGTGCGTCTACCTGCTGCTGCTTTCTGTTCGTATCGCGCGTGCGCTTCCCGTGCTCACCCCGACAGTGCCACGCTCGAACGCCCCAGGTTTTGGGACATTGAGACGGGTCGCTGCTTGTACATGTCGACGCTGCGGCACGCGATCATCTCCATCTCGTTCCACCCGTCGGGCGACATCTTGGCGATCGCTAGCGGGACGTGCGTGTACACGTGGGACTACCAGGTGTGCGCGCTCTGCAGACATATATATATATATATATCGCGTGTTGTCTTGGGTTCTAACTGGTGTCGTTGCGCTTCACCTGCGTGTCTACTAGCATTCGCTCCCGCGAATCGCCATGTTCAGTTACCAGACACTACGCTCCGTCACGTTCCTCCCGGACCCGACCAAGATCATGGTTGGCGAAGCCAACGAGCGGTATCTGGTACGTCAGTGCTATGCGGTGCAGTCTCGTACGCGTGGTGGACCACTGGTAGCTGACCTGATCACCCTCGGGATTCGAGCAGCGTCCTCAGGGCCAGTCGCCGCCGTCGGACCTGACGGTCACCCTGACCATGTGGGACTTCGACCCGTCGTGGGCCTTATCTCCCGAGCCGCACCTGGTGAAGAAGGCGATGAGCAACAGCCGCGTCATCCTCTCGCACGCGCTCATCTACAACGACGGCGGCTTTGACATCTCGCGGTGTGGCCAGTACCTGGCGATTTGCGCCGACTTTTCGCTGCGCCAGGCGGAGAAGGAGGTGGACATGATCGCCGAGATGGACGCGTCGTCCGACATGGAGCAAATCTTGGCGACAGTGAACCAGGAGCCGGCAGCGGATGAGGTCAACGGGACCGACGAGGTTGCTGCGGACGTGGCGATCTCGAACCTCCAAGCGCCAGTGAGCGCCAACGACAGCAGCTCTTCGACCCCAAGCGCTGCGGCGACGACAGGCGGGACGATGCTGCCGCGCGTTCGAGTGGGAACTATGCCGATGCCCATCCAGCCGCCAGCGCGGCTCCTGGCGCTGCCTGCCGTCCACGTGAACTCGGCGCCGAACATGCTTGTCGCGTTGCAGTCGTCAATCCCCGACCTTGGGCCGCTGTCGATGGACCAGTACTTTGAGCAACACATTCGACGGGTGCGGCCGCGCCTCCACCCTCCGTCCGGGGTGCACAGACACCCTCTGGCGGCCGGCAGGAACCCGGTCATGACTAGCGTAGGGGCCTCGGCGGCGGCGGCGGCGGCGGCAGCTGTCGCCTCTGCAACGGCGGCCATTCCGCAGCAGCCGTACTCGCGCATCCGGCCCAACATCGCGCTCAGCCGGACTCGGTTCACGCGGAACCAACGCAACCGGCGCGGCCGCCTCGCGACGGAGAACCAGTCGACGTGGCTCGCGCTCATCTCGCTGGACCCGCAGCAGCTCGGGCGCGTGGTCCAGACGTGCCATTTGGCCGAGACGGCTGCTGGCGGCGTCACGTCGGTCAAGATCTCGCCCACGTCGTCGTACGTGCTGCTCGGCTACGGCGTGCGCGATCGGATACAGCGGTACGCAGCGTGGTCGCCGCGTGTGTTGCCGGCGCTTGTTTCTAAGGTTGCTTCACTGACAGTGGTGTCTTCACCTTCGGCAGAGACACGGAGTTCCGCGTGCACCGAGTGACGCGCATCTACCGGTGGGACGACATGAAGCTGCTGTCGCACGTGGAGAGCGAGCTGGACGACGTGAACATCGCGCTGTTCAGCCCGATCTGCGGCGGCGGCTTCCTGTACGGCACCAAGCAGGGCAAGCTGCGCATTTGCAACACGTTCCGGGGCGACTATGACGACGAGGAGAACTGCAACGTGCTCGACGGGAGTCGTCGGTGTCACTTTGACCAGATGGTGGACCCTCAAGACGACGAGGAGGACGAGGAGGAGGACGACGAGGAGGACGAGGAAGACGACGAGGAAGACGACGGAGAAGACGACGGGGAGGACGGAGACGAGGACATTGAGGGGGACGAGGAGGAGGAGCAGGGAGCCGGCAACGCACGCAGCGTCCAGGACGACGAGGACACCGAGATGGCCGACTGAAGTATGAGCAAAAGCCATGTATCTGTTGTCCTTTGTATTGTAACATACTTCCAAGTACGACTCAAATGCGACGACGTCCGATACAGCCACGCGCTCCTGTGTGTGTGAGATAGAGTGTATGACTCGCTCAATGCTGCTCGTCGTCGGCGACGCGGCTGCGGTCGGCGCCGTGGCCGAATGTCTTGGACAGGAACATCTCCTTATCAAAGTCGCTGCCGAGGAACTGCGCCTTGTCCACCTTGCGCGCGCGGTTGATGAGCTCGGCCGTCTCGTGTCGGTGCGCGCTCTGGCTCTGGCGCCCGGCGTCGCCAGCGCAGCCCCAGACCTCCATGGCATGGATCACGAAGCTCTTACGCGACGAGAGGGCCCCCGGCTCGAACGACAGGTCCTTGGGCGTCGTGTAGCTGTTCTCGTCAAAGTCCTCGCTCAGGAACAGCCGGAAGCGGCTCGTGTCGCCGCCCATGCCGAGTCCCCTCGGAAGCGCGAACCCCTTCGAGTTGAGGTACATGTAGTTCTCGTGGGCGCCACTGGCCGTCACGCGGTAGACGCGGATGTCGGGAGCCGCGCGGAACAGGAAGCACCCGTTGCCGCCGTAGAAGCGGCTCGACTCCTTCCACTCCGAGTCGCAAAACATGCCAAACACAGCTGGGTTGTCAGGATTTTAGCGAGCCGTCAGTGTCGATACGCACAAGGCACGAGCTCATGCAGTGAGAAACCAGCAACTCGCCTCCATCCGTGTCCTGGATCACAATGAACGTCGGGCCAGAGTAGCCCAGGACGTGGTAGCACAGGCGGTTGAAGCTCAGGCCGTCCTGCGAGCTCGTGTACAGGCGGTCCAACGGGTTCTGCAACGCCGACGTCGCCGTCGACAGACTGACCCAGTGCGCTCTTGGAAGCAACGACAGACAGCGTTAGCCATCAAGCGAGCGACAACCGACAGAGAGAGAACCGTCGCGTACTTGGAGAGGATCTCCGACTTGTGGGAGACCCGAGGCGCCGTGTACGACGGTCGAGCGAGAGAATCAAAGCACCGACGAGCCATCCACGACACGAAGATCGAGTACAGCAGCGGACATTGCACGCCCGTCCAGCGAACAAACGCGTCGCTCGAGACGCGCGCGTCGTCGCCTTGTCCGGACGCGCGCACGGCCGAGAGGGCGAGCGTCTCCGCGACGCCAACGCTGGCGCGCTCGTCCTCTCGGAGCACGCCTGGGTCGGCCATGGTGAGCACCGCTAGGAACAGCGACGTCAGCTGCTGCTTCGTCAGCAACACCTCCTCGCTGTCTCTGTCCTCGCCTGCAAAGAGCAGGAACAGCGACCGCAGCACCGACTGGGCGGAAGAGCGCGTGCACTGCGCGACTATCGGAACGCAACGCGGCGTTAGGAGACGTAGACAGCGCGCGCAGGATGTTGCTGCAGTCTCACCGGCTTCCACAAACTCCCGCAGCATCACCGCGCTCTTCGGACCGCCGCCAGCCGCCGCTCGTTGAGCGCACAAACGGTAGAACGACGCTCCGATCCGCTTTTGCGCCGTCGTCACCTCCGTTGGTGCTCCATCAGGCACCGGGAGCGCCAGCCACGTCTGCCGCATGCCCTCCCGTCAGCGACTGCAGGTAGACCCACTGGCGATAATAGTGCTGGGCATATACCTGCAGGTTCCCTGCCGCTGCGCTGGGCGACTGCCCCGCCACCGACTGATTGAACCGCGAGGCCAGGCTCGCGAACTCCTGCGCCAAAGGTTGCGCACACAGCGTCAGCCTCACTGCCAATAGCAGAGGAGCCGCCAATAGCAGAGGAGCCGCCGACCCGCCCACCTCGTCGCTGAACGGGCCCTTCCACTCGCCGCCGCGCTTGCCGCCGCCGGCTGACGTCGTGTTCCCCATGTCGGTGGTCTCTCTTCCTGAATGCTCCAGTTGCAGAGCGCAACATTGGATTATAATGGACGCCAACGTATCGGGTTGTGAAGGTTTTGGTGCGTCAGTTGTGTGTGACACGTCATGGAACCGGTTGAAGTGTGTTTGTTCCAAGTTTTCCAGTTCAAGTCAGGAATTGAACGGTGCAAACTCAGCGCTTAAGGCCAGGGATGACGCGGCTATGGACCAATCGCGGCGCCACAATGGGATGCCGTCATCTATCAATAGCGCTGCATGTGCTCAGATCGTGCGCCGCGAGCGTATGTGTGCATTATGAATGCCTATGACGATCCCGTCGCTCTGGCAGTGTGCCCTGCAGCGATAAGTGTCTCGACGAATTTCGAGTTGCGCGGTGCGAGCTGATGATGGAGCTCAAGCGGTCGGTACACATGGCAAGAGCTTCCCGCTGCTATAATTGAGAGCATGTCGCCGCCTTGTGGATGAAGCATGCGCGGTCTGCCTTGGCTCTCACAGGTGGCTTCGCACCCGGATGCGGCGACCTATCAATAGCCAGAGAGCACGAAACCTCTACGACACGATATTAGATATGCTCGCGGTAAGATTCACCCATCCCATTATGCTTTTCCAAACCTCTTTCTTTCCATATATGATTCAAAATAGTAGGCCAACATACGCCATCAAGCGCCGCAGGTTGCAGTGCGCTATTCCCGGCGCGAGCCACCATGGCGTTGTGCGGCCAGGTCAAGATGAACCCGGAGCTCCACTAGCCATTTTCCCCCAGGAGCAAGCGCGGATAGCGAACGCGGCCACGTCACAGGGGCGTCGGACGACTCGGTGAGCGTGGAGACGGCCAAGCAGCAGCTCCAGTCCATCGTGGCGCTCACAAGGCGATCCGAGCCGCAAGAGAGACCACCGCGAGCCAGCCGCCTGTAGCCGCAGCAAGCACCAGTGCGAGCGTCAGAGCTGCGTTCGCGACGACTATGGCGCGTATACCGCCGCTCCGAGCGGCTGTCGCAGCCTTAGCGGCGCTCCTAAGCGCCTCCGTGTCGGCCCAAGAGTGCTCGACCTCGTGCGGGACGCCGAGCCTGAGCTTCTGCTCCTCCATCAGCTTCGGCGTCTGCGGGTCCGACTTCGAATGGGACGAGCTTGACCGCATGGCGGCCACGGCGGTGGCCAACTGGACGAACGCGACGACCAGCAAGCTGGGCCAGCTGCCGCAGTACGCCGAGCTGACGAGCGACCAGCTGCAGTCTGCCATCGACGGGATGGACCTCGCCAACGCGAGCAGTGCGTGCGGCGCGTTCCTCAAGCGGCTCGAGTGCGCCGTGCACTTCCCCGTGTGCGAGATCGGGCGCGACTACAAGCGTCTGTGCGCCAACTCGTGCCGAGAGAAGGCCAAGAAGACGTGCCCGGGATTGGCCAACGTGTGCGCGACGTACTCGGCGGACGAGGTCGAGCCCAAGAGCAACTGCTTCAAGCTCGACTACTCGGGCCCGTCCGTCGGCATGTGGGTCGCGGGCTTCCTCATCTCGCTCGTCTTCTCGGTGCTCAACTCGGTCGGCATCAACCTGCAGAAGCTGTCCATGACCAGGAACGAGGCGGCCGAGAGCAAGAAGGGCACCTTCTCGCAGCCGCTCTGGGTCACGGGCTTCGCGCTCGTGTGCCTCGGCTCGCTGCTCGACTTCGTCGCCTTCGGCATGGCTCCGCAGACGCTGCTGGCCCCGCTCGCGGCGCTCTCGCTCGTCTGGAACATGTTCATCGCGCCCGCCTTCCACAAGGAGACGGTCACCAAGTCCAACATGGTGGCCACGGTCATCATCTTCACGGGCGTGACGTTCACCGTCATCTTCGCGGGCCACAGCACGCCGTCCTACGAGCTCGAGGACCTCATCCGGCTGTACGGCGAGCCAGTCATGCACGTGTACGTCTTCCTCATCGTGTGCTTCCTCGGCGGCCTGCTCTTGGCCACGCGCTACATTGAGCGCACGCACAAGTTCGAGGGCGGGCTGTACCACATCGTGTGCTACGGCGGCGTCGCCGGCACGTTCGGCGGCCAGTCCGTGCTGCTCGCCAAGTCGACGGTCGAGCTGCTCAAGAGCGCCATCTGGGGCCAGGCCGGCGCCTACATGTTCACGCAGCTGACGTCGTACATCATCATCTCGGGCCTCGCGCTGTGCCTCGCGTGCCAGGTGCACTTCCTCAACGGCGGGCTCGCGCGCTTCGACGCGCTGGTCGTCATCCCCGTGTACCAGAGCTTCTGGATCCTCACGAGCGTGCTGGGCGGCATCATGTACTTCGAGGAGTACGTGAGCATGACCAAGACGCAGATGGCCATGTTCACGCTCGGCGGCGTCGTCACCATCTGCGGCATCGTCTTCCTGCTCAAGACGCGCCGAGTGGGAGGCGGCGGCGGAGACGACGACGGCCAATACGTCGAGCTGGTACGTCGACATGGACGCTCCTAGTCGCTCGCATTGAACTCTGACCTTGTCTGTGTCTCCACTGGCGCCGCAGTCAGTCACGCCCAACTCGGCTTGGGTCGCCGAGGACTCGGACGAGGAGGAGATCCAGCTCAAGCTGTCGCCGGCGCAGACGGGGGACAAGGAGGCAGCGAGCGCTGGAGCTGGCGCCAGGGTCGCGCCAAACCCGCGCGCTTCGGTATCGCCGGCCGTGTCTCCGGCCAAGAAGAGCGAGGCCGACATCTCGGCGGCCATCTACCGCTCCAAGCCGTCGTCACCGGCCAAGAAGAACACGCGCGATGGCGACGACGACGACGACGGCTTCTTCTGACCGACCGACCTCCGCGTGGGTGGCGGCGAGCGAACTGGTAGAGATAGAGCGATAGAGATCCCAGCAGGCGCCGATCCCATTCACATGAGCTTCATTTATCACGGTGACGCGCTGGACGCTTCTCTCGATCACGACAGGTCTCTGTTGCAGTTGCAGTTCTTGGTCGACCGGCCAAATATACTCCGCCGACTCGGTCGTTGGGACGCTCCTTGGCTCCAACCGCCACCGTCGCTGCTCGCGTCTTCACAGTCGGGAGAGCGATCGCCATGGCCTCCAAGTACGCCAAGCCGCTGCAGGTGCCCGCCGAATTCCCGGACGTACTGCGGGCGTTCGCGCGCGAGGTGTTGCGGCAGCAAGGCAAGGTCGAGACGCAGGAGGCCATATTCGAGTTCGGCGCGCAGTACTTCAGGGAGTTGCTCGACAAACGCAGCGGCGCGGGCTCCAAGTCGAAGGACGGCGGCAGCGGGTCTGGAGAACTCGCCGTTCCGCTGTACGCGCAGCTGGGCGATGACGACGTGCGCGGCGCCATCGTCGGCGCATTCGACGCCGTCCGAGGACAGGAAGAGGGCGGGATGATGGCGGTCGACGAGCTGAAGCAGGTCCTGGCGCAGGTGGGAGACCAGCTGCAGTTCTCGCCCGTCGAGCTGCGCGCGCTGTTCGCCGAGGCGGACGAGAACGACCAGGGCCTTGTCAGTCTCGACGGTACGGCGAGCGACGGGAACCGCCAGCTTTGGACTCTCTCCGGACTGACCGTTGTGCTTGGCTGGAGCAGAGTTCGTGCCGCTGGCTGTCCAGGCGGCGCTGGTGCTGCGCGAGTCGCGGCCGCAGCGTCTGCAGCGCGCCGAGAGCTTCCGGTCCAACAACAGCAGCGCGCAGTTCCTGCACGGTATGACCCAAGACGAGATGGAGAGTCTGCTGCGCGAGATCTTCCAGCGAGTGGACCAAGACGAGGCTGGCTTCGTGCTGCGTCTATCCTTCATGGAGGCCATCCGGGACGCAGACCTGGGCTTCACGCGGCGAGAGGTCAACATTCTCATGGCCGAGGCGCCTGCTGCCGAGGTTGGCGACGCGTCCGGGCCGTGCGTCGCTCACCAGGACTTCATCCCGGTCTGCTTCCCGATCCTGATGGAGTGCTCCACCTCTGGCGTCGTGGAGCTGTCGAGCGACCAGGACGCGCTCACGCAGTTCCTTCTCGAGGTCTTCGCGACCGGCGACTCGGACGCGACCGGGCTGCTTACCGTCGCGGACCTGGCGCGGCTACTGCGCGTGGCGGACATCGGTCTCACGCGCCTGCAGATCGTGATCGCCATGGCCGAGGCGCAGGAAGACAAGAGTGGCTTCGTCCACTTCGACAAGTTCGCGGCCCACGTGGCCGGCATGCTGCTCGCGCTCATGCACCTGGACGCGCAGCCCGCGCTCGCGTCGTACGTGCTGCAGTACCGGCAGAGCGGCGACTTCTACACGGTGCTCGACATGAACCAGCACACGTTCGAGCAGACGATCGCCCAGGCGCTCGAGGCTGCCGACGAGGACCGACGCGGACTGCTGGCGCGCGAGGAGATCGTCGAGGCGCTAACCAACGCGCTGCCGGAGATCAACCAGCGGCAGCTGCGCGCGCTGCTGGCGCTGGCCGAGCCCAACGAGTCGGGCGAGCGCGAGTACGCGCTGCTGGCTCACTCGGCCTTCCAGACGCTGCAGAAGCTGCAGGAGTACGACCGCATGATCACCGAGTCCTGAAGCCCGGCTCGCGTCCACATCTGCCCTATATTACTCGCTACATTACCTTTCTTCGCTCGTCTTCGCTCTGTTTCTCTCTTGGTGGCGCGCTCCCTCCGCTTGAATGTCTGCGCCATGGCGTTAATCCTGCTTGCTGGTGGGGAGCGCAACCGCTGTAAATACAAACTGACACTATCCACACGGACACTCACACAATAGCCGAGATGCTGGTCGGGCCACGGTCGCTGCAGCCGGCAGGTGACTCCGATACCATGAGAATTGCATGCATCTTGCGCTGGAAGCGCTCGGCATACAGCTTGGGCGGCGCAGCCGAGATGCCCAGCGCATCTTGGCGCAGCACGAGCGTCTTCCACAGCCGCTCAAGCCGCTTGCCCCACGTCCACGTCTGCAGCATGTCGACAACGCCGAGCGTGTAATAGTCGGGTCCGACCACGACGCACGCCTTGAACCCGGGTTTCTCAACCGTGCGTGAGCCGATCCACAGCTGCGAGTCGTCGTCGAAGCCAAGCCCATCCAAGTCCGGAGCGCCGTACGAGATCGATTCATACCGCTCCAGGCGCGAGTGGAGCAGAGGCGTCGTCGCCTTGACATCCTCGTTGAAGTTGACCACCGAGTAGCGGCAGTTGCGGTTGAACGTGCGGCGGTTTACCGACTCGACTTGCTCCAGGTCCTCGTCGCTCGACACCTCGGTCGGGTCAGGCTCCGCGGACAATGCGACGAACGAGTCGTTCGCATCCGGGTGGCACGACGCATAGTTGACTTTCCTCTTGGTCGGCGACCGCTTGAAGGTCGAGTCAGTCAGCGGCGCCGAGTCCACGACGTACTTGGTGCTGTGAACGCTCAGCAGCAAGCTGTAGTCCATGATGCCTTGCTCGCACAAGAAGTTGCTGTCGCACTCGAGCTGCTCTACGATTTCCTCCGCTGCATAGTTCATATCCCGACGTCAGCGATTCAAGCGGACGCTGTTGGCATCGAAACAGATAATTGCGAAAGCGAACCTGTCTCGGGAAGCACGCGAAGCTTGCGGTGGAAGTCGTTATCCTTCAATACGACGTGAGGCATGTGGCTGCCGCGAATGCTGTAAGGGCAGAATTCGCTGTTCCAGAGAAAGCGACAGGCAACAACAGTCGTAAAGGTTAGTTGTCGGCGGTCGAGCGGTGGATCATGATACGGGCGACGTACTTGGTGCCATAGCGAAACGCGTTGTTGCAGTACGTGCAAATGACAGTTTTCCCGGGAGGAATCGCCTACAGAAGCACGAGATCACAAGAAGTATCGTTAGACAGCACCAACGACCATTCCAAACTACAAGAGAAAAGTGTACCGTAGCGTTGCGGTTGACCCACGAGCCCTTGATGTCAAAGAACTGGTGCATGCTCACGCGGCCGATGGCATTGCCCATGACGACGAAGTTGAACACCTGGCCGTACATTTCAATCGAGTGGCACCCGTAGAAGCGCGTGAGGTGCGAGTCTGGGTTCCTCTTCATGTGCCGAATGTATGCCGGCAGCATCCGCAGGAGCACGTTGCGCTCGCTCTTCGTCACCGACTTGACCAGGAAGGAATAGTCGGACGTGTAAAACATGAAGGCACCGCTGGACCCGCCGGACTCGATCCGTTCGTGGCAAGTCGCCATGAACGACTTGCGGTACAGCGTCTCGTTGATACCGAAGCCCTGGCGGATATCCCGGAAGTGCTCCGGCTGATAGTCGTCGAAGCGCACCGTCATCCCAAGCTCATGCAGGCGGAGCCGGACAACACTTCGCCCGTCAGTGATCATGGGCGAGTTCGAAGACGCCGCCACAACACCACGTGTGGTGAAGTGCAGGACTTCCTTCCGCAGCGCTAGGTTCAGCTGCGGCTGTAGATCGATGTCCACGTCGCTGTACCGATCTCCTTCGAACACCTCACTCCAGCGGGTCGACTTGCAGTCCAGGTGGGGCACGCCATTGATGGAGATCCAGATCACCAGGTCGATGAAACCCTTGGCTGTTTGGATGAACGACGCGAAGTTGCGCACCTCTTTGAGCGCGACTGGGTGTCGCCACAGGAACGACACGTCAGCTCCCCAGAGCGCGATGAGAACGATCTGGTAGATGATATAGGCGACGGTGAAGATCCTTGCGCTGCGAATCACGTCCTTCTTGGCCTTGAGCGCCTCGTTCATGCCTCCGTACGGGTGCGTGCGCGTTTCAAGCACTGACAGTACGACCGCGAAGACCACGAACATCACGACGACGAAGTAGTAGACCATCAAGTGGACCGCATCGTTCTCGTCGACGAAGCAGCTCAGGCGGCTCTTAGGGTCGAACTCCGTGCTGGAGATCCACAAGATGGTCGCGAACAGCGCGCTGACGCCCCACGAGAACGCGTGGTAGCCCTTTCGGTTGCTTTTCAGGTTCGTGAACGGGTTCGTCGCGCACTGGTACAGGTTGACGGACATGCTGAGGAACCAGCACTCGGTCGCGAACGACAGGAACTGCGTCGCCGTCGCGAGCGCGCGGCAGCCCACCCGCGAGACGTGCTGGTCCCAGTCGAACAGGAAGCGCAGCGCGTACAGCAGGTCGACGATCGCCTTCCAGTAGATGAGCGGGTTTGGGTGCCGCCGCCACTTGCGCTTCCACAGGTACGACACGATGATGACGGCGCAGCTAACGAGCGAGATGAGCGCGCCGACGCGCGTGTACAGCGGCTCGGGGCGCACGCTGCGCATCATATAGTCCTCCTCCATCGCGCCGCCGCCTCAGAAATCGCGCCTTGCCGGTCGGTGGTCCACTGAGCGCGGCCAAAGGACCTCCCTGGAGCGGCACTTGCCTGTGGAAGGCTCTGCTCTCGCTCTGTTTCACAACGCCATGCGCGGGAACACACCACATACATGCATAGAAAGACGGGAGAGGTTAGACATCCAATCGATCGCCGCCTTGGCCCGCTGCAGCCGAGCGAGACGGAGGGACCGCGCGCTTCACGCGCATCGACAAGAGGCAAGCGGATGCACTGCCGGGGACAGCGCGGGCTCCCATTCACCGAGGTAAGCCCGGTCGTTCCGGTCCCCCCCTTGAGCCTGCGAGTCACGCCGTCGTGACCGCAGCTGGCGCCGGCACTTCTGCTGCGCTGATGCGGGCGCCAGCCGGTCGCGCTCTCCGTCTATCTGTCTCTCATCTCGACATCTCGACTTGACAGCGAACCTACATACCTTGCTTTCGTGTCCGAGTAGACAGGCGGTGGGTGATTGGGGGCCGGCCCGTCGCGCGCGGCGCCCGAGCTCCGGTGGCGAGTTGCAGGGCGCGGCGTGTGTCTGACCGAGGCGATTGCTCTCTGGGCGAACTGCGCGCAGTGGTGCCGGCGGGTGGGCGAGATGGACGGCGCCTCCTTCCTCCCTCCCTCCGTTCCTTCCTTCCTTCCTTCCCAGCCTAGGTTCCTTTGGTCGCGGTGGGTCGCGAGTCCGCACTGAAACGTGCCACTAGCCGAGGAAACATGTTGGGTAAAGTATCGGGATGAATTTCGGCGGCACAAACCCATGCGGGATGAGTTCCCGATCAAGTTGATATGATAGAGAGAGGCAAGAAGGGTTCTTGGATGGGCTCATAAAATGATAGGTGGAAAAGCTGTGAGAGCCAACAATTCCAGCCAATCCTGACCGCGTATTCGAAGAATCGGTTCAAAAGCGAGGCGCACGTTCATACAGAACAGCTGACCTCTCGATCAAGTACAAAGAGAGCCACTTCGTCTCGCTTGACGCGCTCCTTACATTCTTCAAGTGCAAAATGGTTCAACTCTCATCTTATCCGCCAAGGCGGTTTGCGACGCCTCGCCGATGCGCAACGCCGGCGACTGCGCAACGCTGGCTGGCAACTGCCAGACCCGCCAAGTTGAACTGGCGCGGTCCCACTCGGCGCGCGTCCTTGAGTGCTCATTCCCGGCGAGGATCCCGCGCCTCCTCAGCCGCCCAAGTGGCTGCTCGACGCGTCGCCGCCGGCTTCCGACCACTGCGGCCTCTCTTCACCTTCCAGGCGAACAGCACGTTGACTGTCACAGTCACTGTGAGCCTTGCGAGTCGCATGCTCGCTCAAGGTGGTATCATCCCGTGGAGGGAGGAGCCCACGCTGTAGTTTCTGAACCTCCGTGTCGCGTGAGTACTAGATGGCTGTCGCTGATACGAATTCGCGCGCATCGCTTGCTAACGCCGCCGCCGACCGCGCAAACGCTCGCCCACCCACTAGCAAGCGCACTACGAGCGTCCTCGCGTCCTCGCGTCCTCGCCGATGGCGATGAAGCCGACGTGATACCGTCGCTGTGTGAACTAGAGGAAGTGTGCTTGATTGTGTACGAGTGGGTCTAACAGTATAGTGAACTGTAAACAGTTCGTACAACAAGCTACGCTACAAAAGCCCAGCTTGTCGACCCGACACAGTCGGGGGGGTCTCGCTATAGCCCGAGACACAAAGCCACCTTGAGCGCTGTTGCTGGAGGACCGTCTTGGAGCAGTCTCGCGCGCCGTCAACTCGTCCGTGCTTGTCCACGTGGTGGCGGGCGATGAGGGCACGCTTGGTTCTCGCGTGCCGCTCGCCGGGAAACGCGAAGACGACGAAGAGTCCCTTGGATCGCGCTTGCTCCGCTCGCTTCAGGCTGTCCACGCCACAGTCGTCTTGTCCGGAGGCCTGGCACTCGTCGACGACGGAGGGTGCTCCACCGAGGTCGGTAGATGAAGCTTCATCTTGGCAAATCGACGAGTGGCTCAAGCAGAGGTGGCCAACTGTCGGATCCAAAGCTTGCTCTTTGCTATACAAACTCCGTAATGAACAAAGTGCAGTCGCCCATTCCTGGGAAATGGCGTCTACGTAGTGTACGAGACAGAATAGTTGGGCTTTATAAAACGTTTGGAACTCGCGATAGTATTAAAGCTGAGACCTGAATCTATGAAATACTTTGTCGGGACTGTTTTCGGTTCGCTGCGGGACATCTTCCGCCGGCAGGTGGTCAGTCTACAAGGAGAGGAACCAGTCGCGGGTCTCGCTGATGCCCTCCGCGAACGAGTAGCCCGCCGAGAAGCCGAGCTTTTTGGCCGCCTTCTCGGGCGACCCGACCGACTCCTTGACGTCGCCCGTGCGGAACGGGACGTTGACGATCGCGGCGGACGATTCAAACTTGTCCACGATCATTTGGGCCACCTCCTTGACCGACGTCCTCACGCCCGTGCACACGTTGAACACGTCGAACTCGCTGTCGCCGAGCAGCATGGCCTTGCGGATCGCGCGCGCCACGTCCTTGACGTACACAAAGTCGCGGTACTGCTCGCCGTCGCCCGTCACCTTGACCGTGCCGTTGATCTTGGCCTGCTCCATGAACCAGGAGACGACGCCGCTGTAGGACGAGTGCGGGTCCTGGCGAGGGCCGTACACGTTGAAGAAGCGCAGTGCGGTCGACGGCAGGCCGTACTGCTCGTTGAGCTGCTGCATCAGGTGCTCCATCTTGAACTTGGTGGTCGCGTACGGCGAGATGCCACCCGTGGCCGACTCCTCCTTCAGCGGCAGGTCCTCCGGACGCGGAGTGCCGTACGTCGCGCCCGACGAGGCCGCGACCACGCGCTTGACCTTGTTCTTGACAGCCCAGTCGAGCACCTTGCGCGAGCCCTCGACGTTGACGCGCTCGTACTTCTCCGGCAGGCGCGTGCTCTCCTCGACCGAGATGGCGGCCGCCAGGTGCACAATGTAGTCGATCTACAGAGGCACATCTGTCAGTCGTGGCCGGCGGAGTACACCTGCCGAACAGGACAGGACAGGCTCACCTTGTGCACGATGAAGCTGTAGTCGCTGACGACCGTGATGTCCTTGACGAGCACCGCCGCCGTGTCGCGGTTGAAGTTCTTGCCGTTGCTCATGTCGTCGTAGATGACCACCTGTAGACAAGCGCGCACGGCTCCAAGTCAGCGCTCGAGCCACCCACTGCCTAGTGTTAAGTACACGGCACCGACGCCGCACCTCGAAGCCGTTCGCGAGCAAGTCCTCGACCACGTGGCTGCCGATGAACCCGAGGCCGCCCGTGACGAGCACCGTGGGCTTGGCCGAGCCGAAGCGCGCGAGCATGGAGCTGCCGGCCAGGCGCACGGCGCTCGACTGGTAGAAGCCGCCGCCGAAGAGCGCGCCGACGGCGAAGATGAGCGTGGCGCCCAGGTACACGTACAGCCGGGGCAGCAGCAGCCAGTTGGATTGCGGCCGGCCGTCGCGGCCCACGCGCGTCGGCAGCATCGCTCTGCTGCTGCTGTTGAATCGGAGGAGGGACGGGGGAGACTTGGGCCGGGGAGCGGGAGATCGCGACTGAGGGCGTACGTCGGCGGCAGCGAGAGGAATCCACGCGGCCGCGGGGCTTGTTGCTCGATGACGATGGGGCAAAAAGGCGGGCTGACGACTGCATGATGGTTAAGTTGTTAAATAGGAGCTGTTACGAACACTTCAGAAAGGACGACATACCAGTTACGTGATACAAATAAAAACACAAAAACACACACAAAAGAACAATGTTGAAGTGCCTATCATACTTTTATTTTGAGTGACTCCATTGTACAGGGTGCTTGCTGTCATTTTTTATGGGGTTTTCTTTTCCTGTTGCTTCGTGTATCACTGCCAGTCGCCGACAACTCCATGACTCCATGAGCCCTCGAGCAGCGCGTCCTAGCGTCGCTCGCTGCCGCTGCGATCGCCTTCTCTCGCCGCTGAGCCGCTGCTGTCATCGCGCTGAACCCTGCGGCTGTCATGGGGATCGTCAACTCGCCCGCGACCTTCGATTATCCGCGCTGGCACTGATGGTGGCGTCTGTGTCACGCTCTAAAGCGTCATGAACCAGTCGCGCGTCTCGCTCATGCCCTCCGCGAACGAGAAGCCCGCCGTGAAGCCGAGCTTCTCCGAGGCCTTGACGGCCGAGCACACGGACTCCTTGACGTCGCCCTGGCGGAACGGGATGTGCGTGATCGGCGCGGACGAGCCGAACTTCTCCTTGATGCGGGTCGCGACCTCGTTGATCGTCGTCGGGACGCCCGTACACACGTTGAACGCGTCGAACTCGCCGTCCGTGAGCAGCATGGCCGTGCGGATCGCGCGCGCCACGTCCTTGACGTACACAAAGTCGCGGTACTGCTCGCCGTCGCCCGTCACCTTGATGGTGCCGTTGATCTTGGCCTGCTCCATCATCCACGACACGACGCCGCTGTAGGACGAGTGCGGGTCCTGGCGAGGGCCGTACACGTTGAAGAAGCGCAGCGCGGTCGACGGCAGGCCGTACTTTTGGTTGTACTCCTTCATGACCTTCTCCATGTCGAACTTGGTGGTCGCGTACGGCGAGATGCCGCCCTTGGCCGACTCCTCCTTCAGCGGCAGGTCCTCCGGACGCGGAGTGCCGTACGTCGCGCCCGACGAGGCCGCGACCACGCGCTTGACCTTGTTCTTGACAGCCCAGTCGAGCACCTTGCGCGAGCCCTCAATGTTGACGCGCTCGTACTTCTCCGGCAGGCGCGTGCTCTCCTCGACCGAGATGGCGGCCGCCAGGTGCACGATGTAGTCGACCTGGTGCACGATGTAGTCGTAGTCGTCGACGACCGTGATGTCCTTGACGAGCACGGCGGCGACGTCGCGGTTGAAGTTCTTGCCGTTGCTCATGTCGTCGTAGATGACGACCTGGAAGTCGTTGGCCACGAGGTCCTCGACGACGTGGCTGCCGATGAACCCGAGGCCGCCCGTCACAAGCACCGTCGGCTTGTGCTGCGTCGAGTCCTGCACCATGGTGGCGCCCAGCGAGCGCGCGAGGCTGGTCGACTGGTAAAAGTACCCGCCGCCGAAGAGCGCACCAACGAGGAAGACGAGCACGCCGCCGAGGTACACGTGGGTCTTGGACACGAGCATCCAGCTGCTCTCGAGCTTGACCTCCTTCTGCTCGGGGTGGCCCTTGTGGTTCGGGAACGTCTGGGGCGCCATCGTCGTGTCGGGTTTGCGCGTCCTCTCCGTGGTCCTTCTGCCGCTTGCTTGGCTCGTGGTGATTTAGAAAGTGAGAGGCCAGCGCCTCGGCGGCGCAGCGAGCGATTCTCGACCGTCCCACCCCGCCACCACGCGCGGAAATGGACGCCCGAGCAGCCAGCCAGTCAGCGGCGGTGGGGGAGCTGGGAACAGCTCGGCCCACTCTCTCGGGGCGACCGACTCGCCTTTCATCTTTTCAACCGCCCAGACATCTTGCGCTTTGTATACAGGGGCGGACGTGATGCGGGGCATGTTTACAAGGAAGCGTGGCAGCGCATCAAGTCTGAGGGGTTATATTGGGTTTAGAAGGTTAGGCAAAAACCCACATCAGACGTACGAATAGACGATGATATTCGCACTACTTCTGTAAATGTTATTTACTTGTGAGGAATAGTGCCGTTATGATGCGCACGAGTTGAACACCCAAACGCCTCGAAAGACTGAGAGAAGCAGAAACACGACACATTTGCGCTTTGTAGACGTGTCTTTTGTGTAGCTGCGACGCCAATAGAAATCCAGCAGAGCAGCGCGTGACGCATCCCCCAAAATTTGACGTCGCCGCCAAATGACTCCCGCGACGCAACTGAGCGAATGAGAAGCGCCAGCTAGCGAGATTCGCATCGAGAGATATCATGTGGCCCCTGTAGTGCTGCGCGAGGAAGTGGACTTTGTCGTCTTTGGAAGAAGAGATAATGCTAGCAAATGCGCTCAAATAGACGGAACAGTGGGTTAAACGCGTCCAAAGTGTTCAAAACCCAACTTTAAGGTTGGGTCAAGCACTGTTCTGACCAAAAACCCATTTGAAGACCCGTTTCTGCGCGCCATGACCATGGCGAGTCGATTATGCTGACCATTTTGATCAGTCGCTTCAACCTCACCCCTACACCGTCGACTGGCACGCTGCCTGGCTCATACAAACACCAAGTTGAAAGCGCACTGCGCGCTTCCTGTTACAAGCGACGCCACCACCAATTGGCGGCATCGTCGGATGATCACAAGCACCAAGCAAGACAATCAAGCCTAGATTCAAGGTGTGGCACGCCCGCGGCGTGTGGCGTGACGCCGCCCATGCAGCGCGCACAGTGGTCCGCCCGTACACGCGCGTTTGCATGCGCGTTGGTCGCTGGAGCGCGCGCGCTTCAGCCCGAGAGCTGTGGGCTTGTGTGCCCATTCATACAAACGCGCCGTGGGTTTTTGCTCGAGCGCGTTCGTGTGTAGTTTCTCGCCGCAGCTGAAGCGGGATGCAGCGGCGTCCACCTCTCCAATGCGCTCGCTTCAGGACTG
>JAADXX010000113.1:0-49808 GCA_023338025.1 Phytopythium oedochilum | reverse complement strand
GTCGCGGGCGTGGCAACAGGAGTCTCCGTAGTCGACTCAGGCGTCGCGGGCGTGGCAACAGGAGTCTCCGTGGTTGACTCAGGCGTCGCGGGCGTGGCAACAGGAGTCTCCGTCGTTGGGACAGTGGTCGGCAAGTCGGTCTCGGGAGTTTCGGTCTCAGGCGTTTCAGTAACCGAGTCGCCCTGAGAAGGAGTGTCGTTGCCCTTCGACGGGCAAGGCGTCTCAGGCTTTTTGCCTCCGTCATGGCCACCCTTGTCGTCACTGTCGTCACTGTTGTCGCCATCCTTGGACGGGCAAGGCGTCACAGCGGGCCAGCCACCGCCGTTGTTGTGCTGCTTGCCATCATTGCCACCGTCCTTGGACGGGCAAGGCGTCACAGCGGGCCAGCCACCGCTGTTGTTGTGCTGCTTGCCATCATTGCCACCGTCCTTGGACGGGCAAGGTGTCTCACCACGAAGAGAAGGCGTGCTTCCACCTCCGAACCAAGCCCCCTGCGACTGTCCGTTGCCGCCAGTGCTCCAGAAGCCACCCGTCTGCGTCGAGTCGAGTCCACCGACCTTGCCGCCCGAGTACGAGGTCTCCGACGACGGGCAGGGCGTGGCAGCGCCACCGCCACCACCGAACAAACCCCACGTAGCCTCGGCCGGCGTCGGGATAGAAACAGCAAGCGCCGACGCGAAAGCGATATGCGCAACGATCTTGGTGAGCTGCATGTCTTGGTCTACTTCTGATGAAAAGGAGAGAGTATTGGAACGGTTCCAATGGGGGGACGCAGAGGAGTAAGCCGCGACTGCGTGGAAGAAGGCGACTTGGGGAATGAAGACTCGGTGACCAGGCAACGGCGCCTTCGCTCACGCAGCTTGCAGTTCGCGCTGCCGCCGCGACAATGCTACACTCTCCCAACTCGATGTGCATCATAATCAGGACCAGCAATTTGCAGGGAATCTCTCATGAGTGCACCCTCTATAATAGTCCGCCCCCTAACAGCGGGAGTACACTCAACGACTGCCGTTCGCGTCCATGCACCCGCACTGTGTCTCTACGAGGAGCTACTCTTGGCGTTTGCTGTCCGATGATTGCTGAACTGGCCTTTGGGGGTATTTGTTTCCACAACCGGGTATTTCGATGGATGCGGAATGCATTATTCAAGGTTACAATTCCCGACATCGTCTTTAGAGCTGAACTCTAGCGTCTCATGTAACGCATTACACCCGATTAGGTTATCAACGGATTGATGCTGTAGCCATTGTCCCACTGCGTCGTCGTCAGGTTGCCATTCGGCCTGCTCGCCTTTACGTTCGCCTCCGAGTCAGGACCGCTAAAAGACACTGCAACAGTGTATGTACGTGCAGTCAAAAGTCCTGCCTCTGGCTTCTCTCGTGCCGTTCGAGTCGAACTTCGACGGGTTGTCGCGCACCGCAGACTCTGTGACAGAGACCGCTCGCCGAAGAGGTCTCTTGAAGGTGTGCCTGACGCCGCGTCAGACGCGAGTGCAGATGTGTTCCGCTTTTCCGGATGGTCGACCAGCGCCTTTACGCAGGGGTATGTGTGTACACTGCAGCACTAGTCCGTGATAAAGTCATGAGTCACCCGTCAGCAGATGACCGGAGACTGACGACACGCGGGACGCAACGGTAAAGGCTCTGCGTGTGTCGTGCGAAGTGTATGCACAAGTTACGGTTTGCTTACTGCAACCGCAGGCTACGATTCCGTGCGCAACGCAGACGGGTTTGCTCGTCTGCTCGCGCACAGGCTCTCGCTGTGTTCCGGCGCCTTGCCAATGCGATGACTGACATACTGTACGAATGAAGATGGCGAGGATTGTGAAAATACTGTATGCACTGCTTTCACAGTTCTGTACAGCTCCGGTATATGCACATGCAACGCTCGACTGGTATCGTACATTCAACACGACCACTAGGCGTTTCAGTGAACGAAGGAGCTCGCCATGATGCACTCGCGGTCCTGGCAGTCATCTACCGATAGCCACACAGTGCCTAGTACGGTCGATTGCTCGCTGCCGATCCAGATTGAGTAGGTGAACGCGTCGGTGCCGCGAAAGTCCGTGTTGGGCACATACCGCACGACGCGGTCGCCACGCACCACCATGAGCCTGAGTCCCACATCGCCGGTAGTACCAGCGTACATGAACGGATCGACACCATAGGACTCGTAGCATTCGCGATCGCACAGCGACGGCATCATCTTCTGCCGCAAACTCGGATCCTTCAGGATTTCGATGCCTCCGTGCGAGTCGTAGCCGCTCATAAATGAGACCAGAGCGCGCGACCGCGTTCCCTCGGGCAAGGTCGAATAGCTAAGAGCGTACCGTTGCAGGAACGCTTCGGCCTCCAAGGTATCCAGGACTCCGTTGCCATCAAAGTCAGCGTGGTCACGCTCAGTCGCATTGAGCGGAACAAACAGCTTCCCGTGTCGAGGTAACGTCTCAACTTGCGCCTTGACATCCATGAAGTATGCCGTGGTCTCTCCACCGTAATTCGTCACGAACAATACCCAGTCAGAGATCGCTCCCACACCATGGACGGAGCCTGTTGGGTACTTCTGCTGAGGAGTAGTGTCAACGATGGATAGCGTCCACGTTCCCTCACTCGTCATTGACCCGAAAATCGGTTCAAAAGCCTCTTCTGGTGCCCAGGACTCGGCTCCGGGATAAAATACGGTCGATACAGGCGACCCGCTCCGATAGTCTGAGAGCTGGTGACTACGTTCCTTGAACACTTGGACCTCGGCAATCGTCAAGTATGCGAACGCGTGCTCTGCATGCACTCGCACGTACTGTGCAGTGGTGCCTGGCGGAGGGTACACCGCCACGACGCTCTGATTTGCAAACGCTTCGTCCACCCGGAACGTCCAGATCGCACGGGAGTAGGCGTCCTCAAACGTTTCCACGTCCAAGACGGACGTTGGCTCGAAAAGCATGACCCAAAAAGGGATCATTGACACTTTTCCGGGAGTGCCCATGTATGGTCGATCGTCCGATTCAAAGTACTCCAGGTGGTCACGGTCATCGCCCGGGTACAATCGAATGATCTCAACAATCCCGGTGCCGTCGCAAATATTGTTGGATCCGATCGTGATAACTTCCGCGGATGACGACTGCGGGTTGTCCAGAAATGTGACGTCCCATGTGAACGCTCCATTTGCAGACGTGATGGCGTCGGCAGGCGTTCTCGTCACAAACACGCGTGGCATGTCCTGTAGAGACGCCAACTTTGCCTGCATCGACTCGCCCAGACCGACCCCGACAGTGGCAACACGCGGGTTCTCATCGGCGGATGTTGCAACGGCATTGTAGTTGATTGCCGATGTTTCTACCAGTGTTCCAACCGGGGACGCAAACAGAAGTGTGAATGATCCGCTCACAGCGCTAACGCCGTCGACCGAGTCTACGCGCAACCTCACGACAATCGCTGGTAGTCGCTCTGGCTGCGCCATCCACACTCGGATTGTTCCAATCTCGCTGGGTTCGACTAGACGGAGCTGCCACCAGCCGGTTTGATCGCTTCTCGACGATGTCCTTGCAACAGTCTGGCTCGACACCCGTCCACGAACCTCACCGTCAATCGCATTCGATGCGAAGCACCCCCCGACAGTTGAGCTTTGAGTCGCTGTTGCTTTGCTGTCTTGCGCCATGTTGGTCGCTTTAAAGTCTCTGAACGTGTAGTCCCAGCCCACACCACTAACCGGATTTGGCGGCTGGCTGCGAATTTGCTTCGAGTTCACACGCAAAACGGGGTCCGGGAGGCCAAAAGCATCGGATGAGGTACAGCATTCGCCAAATATCCATACTGACTGGGGACCGTGGAAGAGACTTACGTACAGATCGTGCGCTTGAGGATGGTACAGACCGCGGAGCGACACTTGCACATTTTTCACTAACTGGTATTTTGATGAGAAACGCGAGTTGTGCTCTGCGTTGGCCAGGTTTAAATCTGCGTCCAGCAGCGGAGACAAAGCAAGTCGCCGAATTGTTGCGCCATTTAGCTGAATCTGGGAGCGAGATACGTGCGAGAATTCTCCATAATCGGTAGTGATTGAAAATATAAACACTGACTCGGTCAGTGAACTTCTGGATGCGTCGAAGACAGCCAAATTGGTCGAGTTCTCGATCTGAACAGTCGGGATCTTGTTGCCAGTCGTATCTACCTCGACCGGAACTGACCATTGCATCACGACGTCGATCGTTTCGCCGACGACAAATATCCCGGGTCGCTTATTGGTGAACACTTGGACAATATAGGGAATGTCGGTGTTGATGCGAAGCGCGTGGCCATAACTCAAACTTCGGAAGGTGTCATCAGCCGACCCCGCCAATCCGTTAGAAGGTGTGCCCCTGAAGCACCCAATCAAATACGGAGCCGTGAGCGAAGTGTGATATCGGTAGGTGCCGTCGTCTCCTATTCGACCATTGCATTCGTCCAGATCAGTCGGTAGCACTCCGTCGTTGGTATAGAGGCCGTAGATCGGGAATCCGTCGAACGCGTAGCCGATCAATGGTGATGGAGACAATGGGGCTTCACCGCCAACCTGGTCAATAAGGCAATCTGGGGATGCGTAGTAGCGGTAATCTCCACCCTGATCAACCAGACCATGGCACTTATCCATAAGGAGATAAGCGCTGCTAGACGGCTGCATGATGTTCCCATAATTATTGGACAGGTATGAGTAGAATGGTACTCCGTTCAGCATGACACCAATTGGGGTATCACGAGGAAGAGGCGTCGATCTAGTGTTCAGGACCGGGTGCCGAGGAAACTGGAACACATAGTCTTGAGCGTTGACGGCAAAGCGGTTAGACGCACTTGGAAACGGACCATAGGTGCCATCAGTCGGTACGCCGTTACTTCGAACGATAACACTCGTCGCAGTATACACAACTGACACACCGTTTGGGTTCAACCAGACAGACTCCGTCAGCAGACTGTTTGGATTCTCTTCCACGACGAAGCCGTCAAACTGCGTTAGCTCCTGTAATGACAAGCCTTCAACGCTTCCAATATCTGCTGGGTAGCGAAAAACAGATAGTACACCACTATCCGCTGCGTCAATTCCTTTTAGGCAAGGCATGAACGGCGACCCATCGGTGTCTGGTGGAATAACAAGGTGGTAACAGTACAGTCCATCATTTCGCATTCGACCGTGGCATTCATCGAGTGCAGGCAGCTGTCCGATTTCGTCGTACAGCCCAAAAATGGGATACCCGTCGAAGGCATACCCCACCATACGAGATGCTGTTCGGGGAGGCGTTTCTTCGAACACACCAACCTCTGCAGGCTGTTGTGGCTCTCCGATTTGCCTTAGGAAGCAGGAAGGGACGGACACATAGAAGTACCGACCGACAGAGTCAATCGCACCTCCGCACTCGTCTGTTGACTGAACTCCATCTGATGCAGTAGGCGACCTAAACGGGATTCCGTTGAGAAGTGCCCCAAAAAAATACCCTTGTACTGACTTGTATATGAGCGGGTTGCTTTGCAGTTGCGGAAATCGCTGCAGCTCGATGAAGTACTGCTGTGATTCAAACTGGTTCGCCTCCAACAGTGTTGAGCCATGGTCTGGGACGCCGTTACTGAACAGAAGCCTTGATGACCGCTTTTCCAGAATACCAAACTCATTTTCTGGCTGTATTGTTGGGCTGTTTGTCGAATCTGTCACGTTCGTTTCAGTGTCGGGCGCCACCTGATCAACGTATATGACGCCTTGCTGAGGTGTCTCGACGCGGACTTTTGCCCACGCACTCACATCGGGAAGATCCAACACCGCGTCGGTCGTCGGGACGGTAGCAAAGCGCTTGATGGAGCTTCCTTGCGCTAGACGGAGGGCGTTGCTTGTGTGAGTGCATGAGACATGCTTGCTCCATTTTCTTTCGGTCGATACAATCCGGTCGGCTAATGGGCATGGCCGGTAGTCCAGACGATCGATATGATCTCCTGCCCGAACAATGTACTCAAACAGTAGCTGTGCGCTCCCACTGCCAGATACATAAGCTGCCATTTTATCATCATCGGTCGAGGACGGGTTACCAGTATCAAGCAGGAGCAGCGGGACTCCCATAACTGCCACAGGCTGCGTGAATGTCAGCGAAACGGTTATCTTGTCTCCTACAGTGTAGACTCCATCTGGATTCAGACTGCCAACATTTATAACACGGGGCGGCTCCAGCGTATCGATGTGGATGTCCTTCATATTGCTGAGGCTTCCGGTCGATCTTGGGATCGGTAGCCGCAATGTTGCGACTCGATAAAAGTTCTGTCCCTCTCCTGCAGCTGCCGCTATTGTACCTGAAGATGCGAGTAAACTTAAAGCGTCAACATCCGCATACTCCAGCGGTAACGCCATATCTCCTTCTTGCACGGTGTACGCAAAGCTAAGTACGGAGGTGCCAGAGCCGCCTGTATAGGTTGCAGCACGCGGAAAAGTGGCTTGTGCAGAACTGACAGCGAGTCGAAGCTGTGGTACCGACGAAATCACGAGAACAGGCTCGGAAAATATGGCTTGGATGTCAACAACTTGGCCTACTCCGTACACTCCATTCGCCATGGAGGATGTGACTAACGTGACGTGAGGAGCAGCCGAGTCGATTCGAATCTGCGATGAGAAACCAATACTTCCGACGGATCCAGGAGATGGCAAGGTGTTGACCGCCACCACTTCTGGTCGTTTTGTGGATTGTTTCAGCGAGCATGACAAGCTGTTTGGGTCCACATAATCAAGGCGTGGCGCTTTATCGCCGGGTTGAACCGTGTATACAAACGACAGCACCTTCGTCGATGATCCACCCATGAACATCGCAGTACGGACTTGATTTGTGCTCGCTGCAAGTTTGAGTACACATGACGTTTGCGGCGAAGATACGACTACGACTGGGAATGAGAACCGAATCTGGATCGTAAGGTCGTTTGTGGAGCCGTATGTTCCGTTACGATCTGCGACCTTTAGTCCCACCACCTTGGGCGAGGTTGAACTCACTCGTATCACCGAAGAAGCTGACAAGCTTCCCGACGATCCTGGTACTGGTAGACGTAGATCAGCTTGAAGTGACGGGGTTGTCGCATCCGCGAGTATGGTGCCAGACAGTGCGTCCTGGTTTGCGTAGTCCATGCTAATCGAGGAGTCACCAGCCGCAAGCCGAATAGTAAACGCTAACATCGGCGTTCCACTTCCTGACGTGTAGGCAGCACCACGTGGTCCATTTGAGAGCTGAAGCAACAGTGAAGGTGCAACCTGACCGACACCAGAAGATACAACAACGCGCCGCGAAAACACGACCGCAATGTGAATATCATCACCAACCCCGTATTCACCATTCACATCCAAACAGATCACTCGAATGACCGAAGGAGGCACAGACGAGATCGAAATGGTCGTGTCAAAGCTGAGACTTCCCGGTAGAGTTGGTTTTGGTAATTGCAAGGGCACGTTCATGCCGCTCGTGTCCGTTATTGCCCCGCCGTTTAGTTCCATCGCGGTTGTCGATGCAGCTTCAAGTGTATCACAGCTGTCTCCAGCTTGAACAATGTACTCAAAGACGAGCTGAGCAGACCCGGAGCCACTGGCATAAGATGCTACTCGAACTGCATCGCCGTCCACATTGAGCTTGACGATTGGGAATCCTTGGACAACCACGACATCTGTGAACGTCACTGTCAGCGCTATCCTTTGCCCAGGCGAGTACACACCGCTAGGAACATTCGCTCGAACGTTCTGGATGCGAAATCCGTCCGTTCGAACATAGATCTTATGGTTGTTCGCGACAAGGCTGTGCACAGCGTCTGCGCGGATGGCTGGTCCTGGCTCTGGTAGAGTAGTGTTTGCCGCAGTTGTCGGGTGGGCCGACAAGCCAAGCACCTGTGCCGGTTCGGCAAGGGCTCCACCGTCAGAAAGCAACGGTCCAAAGATGAAGGATTTGGTGTCGGAATAGTCTAGAGGATTGCTCCATGTGTTGTCGCCTTCCACAAGGTCGTACCGAAATTGCAGAATTGTAGACTCGGATCCTTGGATGTAAACGGCAGTGCGTTTCATATATCCAGCAACGTTCAGCACGATGCGTGGAATACCAACGACCAACACACGTCGGGAAAACTCTACCAGGATATCGATCGATTGGCCCACATCGTACGTGCCATCAATAGAGGTGGATCGTACGTCGATGATTGACGGTTGAACTGTATCAATGACGAGGCTATTGTGGAAGGACAGCGAACCTGGCAAACCTGGTGCTGGAACGACAACGATCGCATTTGTGGTCGGATATGTGGATAGCCGCTTGATCTGAGCCCCACCAACAAGTTGCAGCGACATCGTATAGTCGACCCCGAGGCCGCCTACTCGATCATCGACGACATCCAAAGGCGAGGCAATGTCACCCAACTTGATTTCGTATTGGAACACCAAAGTCGACGACCCGTTTCCGCCAGTTAGCATGGCTCGAGATTCGGCTGTCGTCCCGGTTGCAAGTCGAAGGACCGGTGCGCCAAACACAACAACTGGTAGCGAAAAATCGACATGAAGGATAAGCTGGTCACCTGGGTAATATGTTCCGTCCGGGGTCTCAGACGTGATCCTTAAAACTCGCGGCTGCTCCGGTTTGATTGAAATCACTCGATTATCAGCGAGAGAATGACTTGATCCCGGTGGTGGTAGTGTCAAGTCTGCATCGGTTGTCGGAAATGTTGATTGTCGACGGACGCTCCAGCCGTCACCATAGAGAACGAGCGACTGGTCGTCAAAGTAGTCAAGTCGATCGCAGTAATCCGTTTCTGTCGCTGCATATTCGAACGTGAGCACGTTTGATCCCGAGCCTCGAACATATAGCGCAGCGTTCTGCATTTTGTCAAGAACGTGGAGCTGATCTGACAGCAAATAAATTCGAGGGATGTTGGAAGCGTCTCCTCCAAGCACGATTACTGGTGCTGAGAAAAAGACATCGATATAAAACAGCTCCCCAACTCCGTAGCTCCCAGACGGTGTGATGGAAGAGACGAACGCAACCACCGGTGCTGTTGAGTCAATCACAAGGTCGTTGTTGTAGCTAAGGCTCCGAGGATCATGAGAACGAGGAAACAGAGTCAAGTCTGGTGTTTGTCCTAGAACGTCGTGAAGCAAAGCGCCGTCTAGCACGAGCGAGCTCTGGTCGAATGCATCCAGATCTGGGCTGGCGTGGCCTTGAACAACAATGTAGGCAAAGGTGAGCACGTAGGACGTCAGCCCGCTCTTGTCGATCGAGTACGCGTAGCCTTCAGGTGCGGTCCCGGTCTCCAGTTTCAGCTTGGGCATCCCAGCTAGAGCCTCACCAAATGTCGTGAGAGTATTGTTTGCGACGCGCTGCGGTGCACTTTCATGGCGGAAGCGCAGCTTGAGTGAGTAACCGTCAAATTCCGTCCATACGATGCCTACTTTTGGCGAGTTGGAGCTTGATGACGAGCAGACAAGGGTCGAATCAGCCACGTCAAACCTTGCGTTGTGGTTCAGACTCGTCAGAGTCCCTTCCATCAGCCAGCCCGAAGAAATGTCATCATCAACCTTCAGCGAGGCCATTTTTAACAGCGATGCTGGCCGGCCACTAGTGCTTGCCGTTTCTATCCAAGAGGAGAAAACACGGTTGCCGCAGGAGACAAAACGCTCCTCCTTTGCGTTTGGGTAAGAACCGTTGGAGGTATCGGTTGCAGAATACGACTGAAGTACACTACCTACGACAGTCGCTCCCCAGTCCAGGCCATAGACTTGTCCAGTGACAATTTCGGTCACGTTACTGGTCACTGTGTCCCGATACCATGAAATGAGCAACCCAATGTCCTCATAACCGCGCCGTCGGACTACTAACTGCGGCCGATAAGCCGAAAGGAACGGATACTCCGGTGAGGAAGACGCGAGCGACGACATAAACTTCCAGAATGACAGGTCACGGCTTTGAACATACCGCTGTGCCACAACAATCTCGTACGCGCCATCGCTATTGAGTTCTGACCAGGAAACGTACATTGTTCCACGGTACACGGTAGCAGCCGGTTCTTTTGCATCCATCAGCGGGTCCTTGTTGAGTCCAACGTGTGGGTCGTTTCCGTCTTGAAATATCCATAGAGGAGCATCGTTGTCGTCATTGCGCTGAGCCACACGTATCTGACCGACAAGACTAGAACTTCCTGTGGGCAACGCCTTCTCCACCCATACCAGCATCAAAATCAGATTGTGAATTAGGAGGGTAGGATCGCTGGCTGTCATGGCAATATTTCTGTTCGCGCCAGTGTTTGGAATCAGTACCCAAGGGTATCCCGAGGCGATTCCTTGATATACCGCGCAGAGAATGAGTCCATTTTCATCCCAAGCCGTGTACAACTCGTCATTCCATATCACCATCGATGCTCGCTCAATCAACGACCCGGGAAAACGATTCACTGGGACCAGTGACTGCAATTGGACCGGTTCTAGCGTGGAGCTGGAAAATACTCGAAGATACAAGTAACTTTGAACTGGAGCGAGTAGCGTTTCTCCTTCTGTCCACATGACAAAGATCATATCTTGAAACTCGAGAGCAAATGGATTTCTGGCATGCCATTCTTGGTTCACATTCAGTCCCGACAACAAAGTCACCTCTTTGGAAAATACGACTTCAATTGGGATCAATTCACCAGCGCCAAATACTCCATCGGCGTGCGTCGAAGATAGCTCCAAAGTTGTTGGCACCGTGTACGAGCTGATTATAAGGGCAGCGGTTGACGAAATTTCGAGTCTGGGCAGTACCGCGTTAGCTCTGACATGTGATGAAGATGAGACGCAATAGACAACAGCACTGGCGAGTGCATTCACACTCACGAATGCGAGATTGGCGCTGGAGTCTCCTGCTTGAATCCGGTACAAGAATGTCGCCTCGTTCGGTTGCGATTGCTCGACAAACCTCGCGAATCGATTCGGTAGGTACTCGCCATTCGGTTGGAGCGAGCCAGTCGCGAGTTCAATGGTTGGCGTTCCAACGACCGCAACAGCTCGCGAGAAGATCAGTCGAAACTGAATCTCGCCTGGAAACACATTCGGCGGACTCGCAACCGTGGGATACGCGACACCATAAGTCCCAGGAGCCGTGTCCAAAGCAATATCGGCGATTCGGACGGGAGTTCCGTCCACAATGATGGTGCTTTGAACACCCAGGCTCAGAGCGCTTCCGGTTGCAGGAAGGTCTACATTCGCTGCGACGATGGGAGTTCGTGCCTGACGCAAAATGGCGGAGTCGGCGTCGGAAAATGCGACTGTCTGGCCTAAGGTGTCCAAACGCGATGCGTGATTATCCTCTTCGACAATGTAGTGAAACGTCAGCATGGTGTCGGAGCTTCTTGTTACTGCTTGTTCCGATGAAGACGGCAGCAGTGGTACGCATATATCGGCCTCAGCAACCTCGATCGCCGGGGGAACATTCAGCATATTGGCGGCATCCAAGAGGACAACGTATCGGTAGCCGTTCTTTCTCCTGGAGCGAGTGACTGACACCAGTCCAATCTCAGCAATCGCTTCATACGCAAGTAGTTGGGATTTGAGTGATGACACAGAATCGCTATTACCGTCGCTGAAGTCGATGCATCCAGATAGGCGCCCGTCATAAATGATAGCATACTGACCCGAAGTGATCGGAAGAAGCGAGCTAACACCTACATCGATCACTTGCCGATAACCCCCGTAAGTAAAGTGCGCATTGCCCCCAGAGTTCAACGCAAGAGTCGCCTCGCCAACGACATCAACATCTCGTGAAAACTCGACCTGGATTTCAATGACGTCACCAACCCCATACCCGTCCGAACCACCCGAGGAATCTGGTCGACTCGATGAGACCGATACAATTGTAGGTTGAGCAGTTTCAATGACGAAATTGTGAATTGACGCTAGATCCGCTCCTCCTGCAAGGGGCGGAAGCGTTAATTCCGCATCGATGGATGCGCTTGAGCATTGAAGACAACGAATCCGTGATGGTGGCGCCGAAGTTGTCCGCAATGAGAAAATAGACACGTAGTTGAGGCGCACGGCAGCCTCGCCAGCTCGGACCTGGTAGTGGAAGCTCAGTTCGTCTGTCCCACTGCCGAGCATGTATAGCGCTGTGCCCTTGGAATTTAGCTCCAGCACTGGCTGACCTTCGACGACCACCGCGCGCGAAAACTTCACGAGGATCAATAGGATGTCTCCGGCTGTGTATATGTCATCAAGACTTGCAGAAGAAACTTGTACAACAGACGGGATGTCATCGACAGCAACAACAGTCAGCGATAACTGTGACTCAAGGAATAGGATCGGAGTGGGTGATGGAAGCTGGAGCGATGCTGAAAGCGATTTTGACGTTGACGCTCGTACAATAGTGCCCGTCAATGCGTTGGGGCTTGAGTATGCCAACTCGTCGGCATTGTCAGTTGCCTCAACAGTGTAGCAAAAAGAAATCGTGTCGGATTCAGCACTCGCAACTTGAAAATCCGCATTTGAAGCTATCTCTAGATTAGTGCATGCTAACGGCACGCCAGCTCCATTGTCACAGGTGAATGTGGCACAAGCATCATCTGAGAAGGCACTCAGTGGCTTCGACGCATCGTTCAGCATCATAAAACTGACGTACAACCTTGCGCCGTAGTCAAACAGCGACATGTCTTTCTCAACGACAAGGGGAATAACCCGATCTTCATACAAGTCACTTAGGATAGATTGATATGATGCTGTTGGTCCTTGCGCGCGCAAATTCCATGGTATGCACCCACTCTGCGTCTCGCCCAGCTTGATTTTGAATTCGCCGCTGAGGATGGGAAATTCTGCACGGATGTCAATAGTCTGCGTACGTCCACTGATTTGGGTACAGGAGGACGCATCCGCGGCCACCAAGTCGAGCAAGTCTTTGCTGCTCCGAAACACAACCGAATAACGAAACCCATTTCCATGAGCGGTTCGAGTTGCGGACGTTATGCCAATCGTGTTGAGAGCTGGCACCATTCGCAACGCTGATCGGAATTGTTGCACTGCATCTTCGTTTATCGGCGAAATCTCGATGCAGTCTGTAGTGACGACAGGCCCAGCCGCGACTCCAGCACGGAAATCTCCGTATGCTAGCCGAAATGCGCCATTTATCAACAAACTTGGATTGTCAACGCCCACGTCGAATTCCTGCAGCGCGCTCCGGGTTGTATAAATTGCGGCACGGTTGGTGCCCACATTAAGCGCCAGGTTTGGAACTCCGGTTGGTATCACGACAGGGGCGGAGAATTGAACGGAAACGTCAACAACGCCGCCATGAAGGTCCACACCGATTCCGTCATTAACTCGAACCAATCGCTCAGCATTACAAGGTAACAATGCTGTTGGTTGGCATTGGAACACTAGGCAACGCCCGGGGATCGATATTACGCGCAAGCTGTCGACGCTAGCGGATGGAAAGTTGAAGGAAATAGTGTACCGTATTCCGTCGAGGAAGACGCTAGAGTCCAACACTACCGACACATCAAGTGCTAAGCCCGGGATGTTCTCGAGGGCATCCTCAACGGACCCTGGCGCACCAGATGCTGCAGCGTTCCAATCGATGCACTCTGTAAATGTAGAATCGCCGTACTGCAATTGGTACTGGCCTTGGGTAATGCTAGCTTGGTTGAAAATGTCAAGCGTCTGTGTAGCGCTCATAGCTGTTGTCACTCTCGCTTGCTCACCCACGAGCGAGACGCGATGAACCCTGGGCGAAGAAGTGTCGACACGTATGGCATTATTGAAATCTAAGGCGCCAGGAGTATTCTTGGCGGGGAGAAGCATATTCGCGGCTGTTGAGGGATTCGAGCTCTGTCGAAGAATGCAGTTGCTGCACAATGAGTGCCACTCGCCCACTGATTCCGACCATAAACTGCAGCGCAACTGTTTGTGATTGTTTGCATGAACTTCGTGCCAAACCGCATACAATTGATCGAGCCCATTGACCAACGCCAGCTTAGGCTCGGATGCGCTGTGAGACGCGTCGTCATTGACGCTGGAGAATCCCTGACCTCCATCCAAGAAGGTCCACTTCGCTGCGCTAGTTGGGCTGGCAAAAAACGCCACGCGAACTTGTTTCGATTGCGTTGAGCCCTCTACTTCTTCCCATGTAGCGTAGACTGCGGTGGTGTCTCGAACACCGATGTGAACATGTTGCGCGTTTTGCAACGGGTCAAAATTGAGTCCGGAATCTCCACTTAACGATGTCCAACTCGGAAAAGATAAATTCCCATTGAAGACCTTCACTCGAATTTGTGCTGACCCTGAAATAGTCATTTCATGCCAAGCAACAACTACGCTGGTGCCTCCTGCACAGGCGATGGACGGGTTGTTGCCAGTCATTGCTGGGTTGAAATTGATCCCTGTTCTACCGTTGCCATCGACAAATCGCCAAGCTGGTAGACTGTCCGGCCCAGTCTTCACTGCAACACGGATTTGCTGCGTGCTAGTCGTTGCATCGGTTTCTTCCCAAGTAGCAAATAGATACACTGCTGACATACTTGAAGAACTTGCAGTGGCCAGACACGAACACAGTTTCGCATTACGCGCGGAGCTAGCCACGACTTTATTGAGCCCAGAGACCGGCGAGTTTCCGTCCACAAAAGCCCACGACGGAGCAAGATCGTTCCCGTTATACACAGCAACGCGGATTTGTGTCGCACCACTAATTGTTGCCGGTTCCTGCCACGCTACGTACAACTTTGTCTCGTGTGCTGCTGCATTAGGAGACGACGCGCTTAGCGCAGCGTTCATATTAAGCCCTGATGTGGATGTTGTCGCCCTCTCAACAAATGCTCGAATCGCGGATGTGACACTGTACACAGCAACTCGAATTTGACCGCCCTCTTGCCATGTCAAGTACAGTTTGGAAAGTGCAGTAACCAGGAGCGGAGAGCTCGCGTCCGCGCTCGAATCGTAGTTAATGGCGGAAAGCGTACCACCCCCATCTTCTGAGCGCCAACTGGATGCACCCCGCGCCAGTTCTGCGGACGCCATCCGAACCTGCAACTTGCTGTTCGATGCTGCTTGCTCTACCCACGTGACAAATAGACGCCCTTGAAAGACCCTGGCGCGTCCATACCGTGCATCTTGGCCAGGATCCTTGTTCATTCCGCGACCACCGGCACATTTCAGAGATGTGCGCGTCCCGTAAGTCAACAAGGAGGATGAGTGCCCGGTAAGCACAGTGTACGAAAAGTACGCAGTGTTACCGTCACTCGCTACGAAAGGAGCGCTCACGGGGGTTCCAGTTCCAACATCAAGCAGCAAAACTGGCGTCCCAATTCCTGAAAGTACTGGCTGAACGCTGATCGGGGAGCTGAAACGAACACCGATGCTGAGACTATCACCAACAGAGACCACGGTTCGACTATATCTTGTTGCAACGGACTGGACAACAGGCGATGACGTATCGATGATGATAGTCCTATCAGTCACAAGCCCACTCTGCTCTGGCGGAACGAGAAGCGTCATGGCCAATGCCGCTCCAATTGTGGTCCGAATCTCCGCGCCATTCAGCTGAAGCGCAAATCGATCGGGGTAGCTCAGGCGTACAGACGCATCTGTAATACCGACAACATATCGGAATACCAAGACAGCCGAGCCAGAGCCGGACACAAAGTTGGCTATACCGCCAGTTGTCGTTGTCAGCGTAGCCACTCCGTTCGCAACGACCACATCGACTGCAGCGGAGAACGCCACTTCGATGTCCACAATCTCCCCAACACCAACTGTTCCGTCTTCGTGGGACGTTCTGACGGCGGTGATGCTGACGCACGACTGGTCTATAGAGATTCCTTTAGATGATAGGCCTGACGCTGGCAACGCTAACGCCGCTGGAAGAAGAGGCGCCATCGACTTCCTCCGTATCCACCCAAATATATTTCCGTAAGCTGGCCGAAGTGCGGTTACCCCGGCGTAGTCAAATACCGGTACAGTCGGATCAGTTGGTCTGCACATGTACTTAAACACAAGCGCGTTCGATCCACTTCCTTGCACATACACAGCGTATCGCTCTGAGTCTGCCGCTTGTAGCGCGAGAACGATTGCAGCCGAACCATAGATAACAACTGGAATGTCAAATTGCACTTGAAGAGTGATGGTTTCTC
The DNA here is from genome assembly GCA_023338025.1 of Phytopythium oedochilum. NCBI lineage: Eukaryota > Oomycota > Peronosporomycetes > Pythiales > Pythiaceae > Phytopythium > Phytopythium oedochilum. The sequence goes on along the minus strand of JAADXX010000113.1, from coordinate 33,699 downwards.
CGCTTCGATACACGCCGTTCCGAGTGAGCGGGGTGACGGAGAGCACGCGCGGTCGGGTGGAGCTGATAACGATGTTTGAACTGAACCCTAGACTTCCTGTCGTGCCTGGAACGGGAAGAGTAAGGTCTGCGGAAGTGAATGGTGTCGTGGATAATCGAAGAATCGATCCACCACTCGTAATCAACGCTGTCTGGGACGCGTAGTCGAGATCCAGGGACGCGTCGCCGATCTGCACGATGTACGAGAACCTCAGCGCAGTGGTGCCGCTGCCGCTAATGTACCTCGCCGGCCGATACCCTGGAGTCATCACTGAGATGCTTGGTCTACCAATCATTTTGGGGTCAACGATACTGCCAGTGTAGTCTTCGATCATCGTCACCGCGTCACCAGCTACAGAGCCCACCGTGAGAATCTGCTGGCCAATTTTGAACTGCAACCCAACGCTATCAACGCTGGCCAATCCGTGATCGACCGGCGGGAATACGACCGTCTTACGGGAATGCACTGTCGGTGCCTCTTGAATGAACTCTCCAGGAAACAGATCGACAGATCCGGTGCTAAGCAACAGCTGCGGAGTTCCTGTCACAGCTACTGGGGTATCGAATGTGACAATCAACTCGACTGTATCGCCCGCAGTGTAGACTCCGTCTGTTGTGATTGTCGTGACACTCAGCACTTTTGGATCAGAAGTGTCGACGACGATGTTCTTGTTCACGGACAGGCTCCCCGTGCCTCCATTCGCTGGCAATGTAAGCACGGCGTTAGTGGTGGGTGTGGTAGACTTTCGCTTGATTGTCCCGCTATTGAGCTGGAGTGCTGTTGTCCCAACATACGCCAAATCGGGTGTTGTGTCCTTGGACTGGACAATGTAGCGAAACTCGACAATCTTGTTGTTAGACGCCAGTACTTGTCGAAAGGCCACTATGCGATCCACAGTCCCCGTTTCGAGCACGATAGTAGGGTCCCCTGTCACTACGACGGGCTGCGAGAAGTACACATGGATCAGAATCTCCTCTCCGATGCCAAACGTCCCGTCAACATGTGGAGATGTGACGTTCGTCACCGTCGGAGCTGCCACGTTGATGGTAAGAGCGTTGTTGGTTGACAAACTGCTTCCAAGACCGCGCTCCCAATCGCCAATGAACCCTGGAGGCGGAAGGGTTGGGTTGGCAGCGACTCTCGTGCCGGCATTGTAGATCTTTGTGGAGCGAGAGCTCACGATGGAACTCGCAAGGGAGTCGCTATTGACGTACTCGAGAAGGGTCGCGTTGTCTCCTTGCTGAACGATGTACTCGAACTGGAGTGTGTTCGGGGCCGAATTTCCGACGTAGAGTGCCGTTCGGTCTGGTACTCGTTTGCCTTTGCGGATTTCCAACGTCTCGCTGGTTACCGAAGGTGCGTAGAAGATATGAACCAGACTTGTGCCGTCGCCGTTCGTGTTAGTCGCGTCGGCGGTCATCGTTGGTAAGTCGCCGTCACTGCCGTAGATGTTCATAGACTCGAATGTGATCGTGATGTTGTTGCCAAAATACGTGCACGCCTTGTTCTCGTCGATGCTGTACGTTACCAACACCTTGTCGATGGACGTCATTCGCGTTATGTAGGCTGCGAACTGTTTCTTTGTTGCATCCCACGGAATGTTTGTTACCTGCTGCCCGGCGAAGGCGACTGCGAACTTGCCGTCCGTCGCGCGGCAGCGCAGCCGCTGCACCTCTCTCGTGTGGCAGTGCGAATCGTGACAGCCAGTGCGCAGCGACAGACTCGGCGCGTCGCCCACGACTTGCACGGCGCTCGTAAATTCAACAAAGATGCGAATCTTCTCGCCCACGCCGAACGCTCCGTCATCATGATCCGAGTAGACCCGTGCGACCTTGGCCGGTCCGTTGCTGTCCATCTGCACAGGCTCACGAGGCACTTCGATAGGTAGGAGCAGCTCGCCACCGTCCGGGATCACCAGGTTCGAGTCCAAGCGCACATCCTAGCGTCCACGCGTTGAAAGTTACTACGATCTGAGCGTTGCTTAATTACACGGCAGCCGATCGTCTGACCTTTTGAGAGTTGGCATCGAGGACGGTGAGCACGTCAGCCGCTCGAGGCACGGACTCGACGGCCGCCGCAGCGCCAAGCACCGCTACGAGGGCCGATACGCGCGCGATGCCACGCCAGCCGTGTCGACCGCCTCGAGGCAGCGTCATCCTCGTCCTGCAGTTGAAGGGGCGCCTTGTCAAGGATTTCAAATACGCGACAGACGATTTGGAATTTACAATGCTGATACTTTGCACTGTGTCAATTTACTCGCTGCTAATAATACGCATACGAGCGTGCAGCACCAAGAGGAAGCGCAATGGACCTGGCGGTGCGCGTGAAGGTGCGCGGCACACCTGGCTGTGATCTCCTCCGGTCTATTGTTCCCGTAGACCCGCGCGCTGCCGAAGGGCTCCGGCGTCAGCCTGCGCCGGGATCGATGCCTGCAACAAGCAAGGAGATGGAAGCACTGCTCGAAGAGGAGAAGCGCGTCTCTATCACGGACACGTACCAGAGTCTGCTGTTCGAGGTCAAGGCGATGCAAAAGAAGGGCAACTTTCGGGCCACACAAGGCGACATCATCGTCCAGCGGATCCGCGATCTGTCGACACTCGGGTGCTCGTCGCTCGATCTATCAGGATTTACCATTTTCGACGCATTTGCCGAGCTGCTGGCGCCTTATCTTCAGTCCCAGACGTGCAAGCTAGAGCACATTAACCTCTCGGGGACCCAGATTGGTGTCAATGGAGCAGTGACGATCGCGAAAGCCGTCAATCCTATACTGGAGTCTCTCCAGCTCTCACACAATGCGTTAGATGTGGCCCAGTTCCGACGTGGCGGTGGCAAGAAGCCGCTCACTATAGGCCGAAAACAGTTTAACCACTTGGACGCGGTGGTCGTGGGAATTCTGATGGACCGTGTCCGAGGCAGGGTCGAGTCAGTCGACCTGTCTGGAAACGCACTCACTGGGCCAAGTGCGAACGTGTTTCACGGCATCTGCCTCATCTTTGACGCGCTCAAGCGGTGCCCCCAGTTACGCATGCTCAGGTACGAGTCATCTTATCTAACATTGATTATCTGGACCTGACTCCGTCAGTGCCAGATTACGCAGGCTAGACGGCGATAATCTTCGAGCGGACGGGCTCGTCGAGCTCGCAAACACAATCAAGGACCTAAAACTCCTCGAGACTCTCGTGCTGAGCGACAACAAATTGGCGTTCAATAGCTCTGGTGACAGAAGAAGCACCGGCATCGAGGCATTTTGTAGTGCCTTATGGCAGGCACCGAGCCTCGTTGATTTGTGGTACGTGATGATCCATCCACACGACGCCGTCGTAAATTGTGATCCAACGTCAATTCTGTGACTGGTGTTGCCCCAGTCTAGCTGACAACTGCTTCGACTACGCAAGCACGAACTTAATCGCGGAGATGCTGTCCGTGAACGCCAAGCTCAAACGTCTTGATCTCTCCGGCAATCCGCTTTCGGATGCGGGTGCTGTTCTTTTGAGCGCGGGGCTGAAGAAGAATGCATCGCTTGATGTTATCAAGTGAGCCGTGGCAAATCGAAGTACTCTTGGTCGTACTCGCAACTAATCTAACTAAGGCCGTGTCTAGCCTGACAAGGTGCGGCCTCGGCGATGAAGGTGTGAAGGCACTCTGTTCGGTACTCAAACGGCACAACCGCACGCTACGTGTGCTTGAGTAAGCTTGTCAGGTCTCGCGAAATTTCCTTCGAGCACTCTCCTCTAACAACTCTTTGTCCATCTAGTCTTCGTGAGAACGGCGAGATGAGTCCGAGCAGCTATCGGAGTATCATCAAGTGTTTAACGGTGAACCCGGTGCTTGGTGAGACTCATTTGAGTCAATTGCAAAGGCACAGCAAATATATCAAGCGAATTGAAGAGTTGCTGAAGGTGAACGCCCTCCTCGCAGCATTGAAAACGGTAAGGAGAAAGTCCAAGTATTTTGTGTGGCAAATGGTAACAACTACGTTTCGTCTCATATAGGAGCACACGGATGCGATCAAGACGTCAAGCTTGTCGGATGAGCAATGCATCAACCTCATCCAGAAACTTCATGGGTTTAGCGAAGCCGATTTCGAGCATCTCAACAGCTCAGAGCTACTCGGCAGTGTCATTTCGGCGATTGACCGATCTGTCCCAACCGAACGCTCAAGCATCGGGCACTACGCATCGACGGAGCAGCCTACTTCGCTAAAGAAACTGCTCTGGATTATCGAGTCAAACAGCCGTCGAGAAATCCGGGACCAAAGAAACTCGAGATCGATGCTTGGAAGCCAGCCAAGACCAAGCTCTCTTGTTCGAAGTGTGCGCGATGGCCCTGACGACGACGAAGATATTTGGGACTATCCCCTCTATTAGGCACAACTTTCTAGAATTGCGCAGCGGTTGCAAAAGACACTTCCGGAACGATGTTGGTGTGTGCGTCTATTATTGATCCTCCGCATCGAGAGGGCATCAAAGCACCACGAGAAAGCGCACAAATGGCACCAGGTACATCATACAATGCTGCTCTTGCGTTGCTTGTGTGGCCAAAGCAGCTAGTACGACCCAGGTCGCTGACAGGATTCCGCCTCGACACGGCCAGGGTTAAAATCCGGACCGATCACGCGAGTGTGCCACGTGTGCGGTAGGCAGTATGGCCTCTCGTCGTTTGACATCCACCTGAAGCAGTGCAAGAAGCTTTGGCTCGCTCAGGTACGTGAATCCCTCGACGGTCATCATTGTCAAATATCTCTCAACCTCAATCCTATTGACGTGGTTGAAGGAGGAGCAAAAACCAACAAGTGAGCGACGGCCGATCCCAAAGACACCCCCTGGGCTAGATAGGCTTGAGGCTGACGGCGGAGCACCTATGGCTCGGGGCGATATCGAGGCCTTAAATCGCGCGGCCCAAGAGGCGTTCAATACCCACGGGATGGAGAAGTGTGAAAACTGCGGGCGAACCTTTGCCGAAGGTCGACTTGCAATCCACAATCGGAGCTGCCGGCCGGACAGCGTGGCTAAGAAAGTCGCCGATGGTGCAGCTCCTCGCAATCGTCCTGGTACAAGTCATGTGTTTGCGTTCAAGCTTACTGTAGTCAGGCCTCTCACTTGACGCTTGCTCCTCTTCTGTTGCAGCAACGGAACAGGAGTACGGTCGAGCTCACAAACGCTCCGATGAAACAGTAGACTCGCCGGACAAGAGAACTGTTAGCACTCAACCGACAGATCAATCGTCGACAGAGCAGCAAAATCCCCAAACAACAGCTGGGCCACGTCGACCGCTCGCAGGCAGCCTCGCTAGTAATCGAAAAAGGATTCCTGGAAGGGAACTAACGAGCAGCGGGGACAGTCGTCAGTCGATTCAATCTCCTCTGGAAGGGAGTCTCCTTGCTGTAGTCAACGCGGCGGAACTACGCGAGCAGTTCATGGGAAAGGAAGAGTTGATGCGAGCAGTTGAAGACAAGCTAGCTCGCTGGGAGGCCACGACTGTCGCTACACTTCAGGAGATCCGCGATCTGAAGGAACTATTCGCTCGGATGAAATAGATCGGGGGTGTTCAACGCCAAAAAAATGACTTCTAGCTTGACTTATCACCCTCTCTGCGTCTCCATCGGCGACCTGTCCGGACGACCTCTGCTTTCATTCGCTCCGCCATCTTCCAGAATTCAGCGCGGCTTCCGTCAGAAAAAGCGACTGTCACTTCAAAGACGCCCGCATCCTTGCATTCGACGAGGCTAACTTTGCCAGAGAACTCGATCCCTTGAGATTTGCCCTGGATCTCTTCTGAGCCTTTCACTCGCTGAAAGATTTGAAAACGTCGTGCAGCAGTACCCGTCGAAGACGAAGACGACGCATCATCGTCGTCCTCAACCAGCTCGATACAATTTGCAGAGGATGCGAACTCTTCCAGACGTCGTTCGACTTGCTCCAATGCTGTGCATCCTGTGAGCATGGTGTCTCGTGAGATATGGTATCCCAGTTGGCGTTTGAACAAGAATTCAAATTACCGTTCGCCGAGCTCATTGAAACTTCAAACGTCATATCTTGCCGTCTGTGTGCCTCCTTGCGCTTGCCAAGTACCTTCGCCTGAGGCAGAACATGGTCAGATCATTTGACAGGGCGAAATCCGATGAACCGATGAGGCACGCACCGAAGCATCAGATGCCCGTACGGTGGCGAAAGTCCACGCGATGCCCCATCGCTTGGTACGTCCCTGGAAAAACTCCGTTGTGCGGTAGGTGGGAACTCTGTGCTCTCGAAGAATCCCAAGCAGCTTGCGAACACTGGCTTTGCAACCAATCATCGACGTAAACCACCCGATCCGATCGCGCAGCTCGAGGCTCTCTCGGATCATACTGCCAATGAACGCAACTTCTCCGCCGGGAACCACCATTTCGCTGGAGCTCCCCCTGCAGCACGAGCCCGGGTTTGTGTCTGCCTCCTCCATGCTGTCAAAGAACGGCGGATTGCACATCACGAAGTCGAACTTGCGGTCGGCTGGCTCGCTCTCTAGTGGTTCCATAAGCAAACGGTCCGTTTCCGTGCGACGCACGGTAATGAGCGCCTCCAATCGGTTCCGAGCAACGTTTTCTTGGGCACTAGCGAACGATTCGCCGTCAATCTCCGTCGCGAGGAAGCTCCAGTTGTTGATCTTGGATCCAAGAAGCGCGTAGATACAGCTGGCTCCCGTGCCCACGTCGATTCCGGCCCGCTGCTGGCTGGAATTTGACTCGCTCCCGTCGTAAACCAGTGCCAGCAGGTCCTCGATCCAGTGCAGGTAGTTCAACCGGTTCGGCAGCTGCAGCAGGGCGTTCGTGGGTCCCATTAGAAGAGCTGTTGGCCCGTGCATGGTCCATAGAGAGAGCAGCCTACCGGCGGGCACAGTCGGTCAATAGGGATGGTCCACTGCAGCCCGAAATCGTGCAGCAGCAGCGTCGTCGTGAGCTCCCTGCAGAGCCCACGCAATTTTTCCAGCAACCACATTGTTGTCCAAGAGCCTATATCAACGTATATAGTATAGTAACAGACTCACCTCACCGCGTAAGGGTCATCCCACGGGATTGAGGCCCGCTTCGCTTCGTCGTCGACATTGCAAAGGCTGCACACGTGTAGCGACCAATGTCAGCCGTGTATTGACTCTGTTTGGCGCCGTCCGACGGCACGTACTACCGCCGGAAGCTCGGGTACTGCCTGCCGAGCGCGTAAAAGTCAGGCGGGCTGCCCTTATAGCGGTTCCGCTCATGCAGCAGCGCGCCGAGATGCGGCGTGGGCCGCCGCTTGGCGCCGCGCATGGCCGTCACCTTGCCTGTTGTTGCTGATGGCGCGGCCACCAGGTCTTCCGCGTCGCTCCCTCCGAGACCGCATACCCGCGTCGCCATTGCGCCGCCGAGGCGGCATGTTGCCTCTCATACTTAATATCGCCGTGTCCGGTGTGACTGCGTCTGTGACGTGGCGCATGGCTACACGCTCTGCTCGCATATCCTCGCGCAACGTGGCCATGGCGGCCTCCCGGAACAGCGCGCGGATGTCTCCGGCGGGGCGAGAGCCCGTGTGACTGGCCACAAAGGCGGCGACAGCGTCTGGGGAGCTCAGAGCCGCGTCCTCGTCGTAGTCGAGCGGGATGGACGCAAGCGCCTCGAGCGCGACCTGCCGTCTCGCCGCTTCGTCGGGGAACGCCAGGTCGACGTGGACGTCGAAGCGGCTACGGGAATACAGTTCAAGACGAGAGGAGCGTCAGATAGGATGAAGGAGAGGGCTCGATGCACGAGCAGAGACGCACCCGGGTCGCAAGATGGCGGGATCCAGTAGCTCCTTGTTCGTCGTGGACGCAAGGATGACGACGTGCTCCTTCAGGAACGCGGCGCGCGCGGCGTCGCTTGCCACGCTGTCCCGGAGCTTGGACCGGCTCGTGTTGAAGCCGTCCATTTCCACGAGCAGCATGCTCAGCATGCGGTCAAAGGTCTGCTCTGTGCTCGTGTCGAATCCGCGCACCGGCGCTATGCTCTCGATCTGGTCGAAGAACAGAATGCACGGGGCGGCGTTGCGCGCCGTCGTAAAGAGCTCTCTCAACGCCTTCTCTGTGTCGCCGATCACCTTCGTGATAAGGTCCGTACAGCGCACCGATACGAACGAAGCGAGGCCGCGGCGACGGACTTCGTCGGCTATCGCGAGCGCGAGGTGGCTCTTCCCAGAGCCCGAGGGTCCAGTGAGGAGGATGCCTTTCGGCGGAACGGTCCTGTACGTCAGGAAGCGCGAGCAGTCTTCCAGCGGCTCGATCAGCGACACCTGGATGGACTTGATAGCTTTCTCCAGCCCGAAGACTCTGCTGAACGGCGTTCCACTGTCGAAGGAAGCCGCCTCGTCCGGTGATTGGCGTTGTGACACGTTGTGCGACTGAAGCGCTGACGGGTAGGTAGACGCATGCGCCTCCTCAAAGTGACGAGGGAGGATCGTTGGTTCACCTGCTGCTGACTTTGCGGCGTCGTTCAGTGCATGCTGGAGCGACTTCTGGCACAAGCCGAGTAGATCGGCACCCACAAACCCGCCCGTGCTATCACTGAGTTGATCCAGCACACCTTCACTAATTGAAGATGCTGGCCATCCTCTTGTCATGATCTCCAGTATCTCTTTCCGCTGTGGCCGATTTGGCGGCTCAATCTTCACGGCAACGTCCATCCTGCCGTTCGACACCACTGCGGCGTCAAGCTCTTCCGGTCGTGTGGTTGTTCCGATGACAAAAACGGGCAAAGCAGCTTTCTTGAGATGGTCCAAGCTCGCAAGAAGTGTCCCCAGAACGCTGACCTCGAGCGCGCTCTGTGAGTCGGAGGACGCTCCTCGCGAAGCCGCGAGAGCCTCGATACCGTCGATGACAAAGATGCACGGGCTCTTCCGGGCTGCTCGGTCGAAAACTTTCAAGAGCTCCACCTCCGAGTGCCCAACGAACGTTTGAAACACGCTAGGGGCGTTCAGAAATTCCAATGCCACATCCATCGAGCTTGCGACAGCCTTGGCGAGGCAGGTCTTCCCAACTCCAGGCAGCCCACTAATGACAGCGCCAACGCTCGGTTGGATACCACCTTCTGGCGCTAAAGCCTTGAACCGATGAAGCACAGACCGAATTAAGGCTGTAGAATGGTCGTGGACCCCGCCGAGTTGTTGTGCGACTCGCTCCGCGTACCCTTGGGTGGACTGGTACGTGGGCGGCAAACGCAGCGAGCCTGGGACGTGTTCGCTATTGAAGTGACAGGCGACTTGAGTATTGGCAGTGATTTTGCCGACACTGGCACAGCACCCCGTTCCACTGGTCGCCCACTGCAAGCCCGAGAACTCTGCGCGCACCGACGCGTTCAACGACGAGATGGCACTGCGCCGACCCTCCCAGACGATATACCCGCGAAGCATCTGCTCGAGCATTCGAAGGCACGCCGTCAAGTTAGTGCCCTACCAAAGACCACTGGTGCAAAGACGTACGAACCGTTGGGAGTACTCGTTGGACACCATCCGCGACAGCTCGCGGGAGCGGAGACGCTGCCGAAATGCGCATCTCCACCGCCGCTACGACGCCGTACGAGCACTGGCACGTCGCGCTGCCATCTTCGCCGGCCTCTTGCTCCTTGATTAAGCGTACTGTCGTCGCCGCCATGCCCGCGCGGTCCTCGAGCTGCAGCGCAACGGATAGGCCATCGGAGGCGGACGATCCGTGCGCATTGGCAAGAGCAGGGCGGATCTGCGCGAACGCCACCAAGCCGCTGCGCTGCACCTGCACGCGCTTGTGCCGAGATCTCACGGAGGACGAGAAGAGCACGCAATCGTCCCCGCGCGACGGCCCAGGCGAACGCCCAGCGACGCCGTCGACGGCCAGCTCCACGACTTCCATGCGCTCCTGCTCCAGTCGAGTCGTGTCACAGGAGTCAGGTGGAGCCGCTCGCCTTTTGCCACCAATCATATCGATGGATTATTTATATTGGATCGCATCATTGGTTAAAACTCAATATGGCTACACTCGCCTGGAACACATCCGGCATGACCCGACTTCAGAGTGGAGTCGTGTGCCGGTCAAGTGGAACTCGGCACTGGTGCCAACTTCCGCAGCGCGTGCTGCTCTTGCAAAACCGTCATGGCGAGTGCGAACTCGTCCTGGCAAGGCGCACGGAGCGAGCGTCAGATTCAACTGATCCTCTTTGCTACTTTCAAGAATGAAAAGCGACAGGTACTCACCGCACGGAGCTCGTGCTCGCCGAGCTCATTTTCTTGGCCGCATGAGTGGTACATCTTCATAATCGCGCGGGTGTCCAGCGTCGGCATCCTGGTGCGCACGACCGTCTTGACCACTGCAGTGAATACACGGCAACCAGGTATGGGTTTACTTCGTAAGGCGCTCGAACCGATCCCGAGGTGGGCGACCACACAAAACGCACGATTCACGTGAACCACGCCGCTTCCATCTGGTGTCATGAGTTGAAACGCAGCAGTCCACTCGTCTTTGACCCTGAACTCGAATACCATTTAGTACCAGCCGCGTAATGGTGTCAGTAGAAGCGGACTCTCACCGTTGCTGGTACCTCACCCACACGTTCATGACCGCATCGAGGACGTCATCCACATGAAGCACCTCGATCGACTTCGCCTTCATCTTCGGTAACGGGCCTGCCGTCTCCGCGAAGTAGGAACCTTCGTTTTCCACCGATGTTTGCAGCAAAAGCAGGCGACGCCTCTGGTCTTTGGTCTCCAAGAGGCGGCTGACAAGCCCGTGGTCGATCAGCGCTCGCATGGAAATGTGGGAGATCACGCATGCGTGGTACGGCTCGTCGGCTAGACGGCTGGCAAGTCGGTCAGCGGGTATAAGTTGCTGCAAGATGGCCAAGTAAAAGTCTAACGCCGTGGTGGGCATGGGCTTTTCGTCGGGCGTAGCGTGGAGAAAGCGCTCAAACCACTTGATGCGTACGGACTCCTGGATGCCGCCAGATCGCCGCACTGCAAGAAGCACGCGTGCGAGCTTTTGCCTTGCTGCTGCCATAAACCCGAGCTCGCCGAGATAAACATCCTGTTTATGCAATGCATTGTTAAGGGGAAATGCCGAGCGGATTAGCTACAGCGCATCCCGTTGACGCGGACTTGAAAATTGACGTACCAAGACAAAATCAGAGAGAGCTTGGTGCTTGCGGGATATCATGTCATCGTGGTAGTCTGCATCGATCTTGGCGACGTAGAGGCGGGCGATATCGCTTACAAGCTCACCTGGTGTTGGGAGAGCCTCCATGTCACCCGCTCCATCAGGTCTACCCACTCGTGTCAATGTCCCCGGGTCTGCTGTCTTTCGCGCTAGCGTGCTAACAAATTGCAGGAGGCTGTTCTGTTCGTCGAGTAAGTGCGTCTTGCCCAGCGATTTGCCTGCATTGCTGTTCACGCGCATTCTGTCCGTCTGCATGCTGGCATCAACTGGTTTCTTGGACTTGACATGGAGCATCATGGCATCGAAGTTGGGATCGGAAAAGTCTGGCAGCTGGCTGCGATGCATTGCAAGGAACGTCGTGAGCAGCACTGGATTGGCTTCGAACGGTTCCTACAGCGGTAGACGCAACTTAGTACTGGTTTTGTTGCACCAAGCGCATTGAAGGATACCATGCAGTTGTCAGCGATGAACACTTACCAGCAACAGGTCCGGGTGTTCCGTGAATAGTCGCGTGACAAGATTTGGTTTGCGGTGTGCGATGTCAACAAAGATGCCGGGATGCTTCTCAAGCGCGTCGCTCAGGCACTGAGGCGCAAGCTTGAAGATCGTCGCCAAAATATTATCATCGGACCGAATGATGAACGAGAGCAGGTCTGGATTCGTCCTGAGACTGTGGAGAAGGACCTCAGGGGCGGCTGTAAGCGATTTCCCGAGCGTTGCTCGACATGCTTGGAGCAAGTCTGAAGAGAACAACCACGATCAATCGTTAGAGTCATCGGCGAAGTATTCCGTCCAAGTAAGTTGGGCATCCAATCTACCTGTCAGGATGAACTGCTTTGTTTTCACAACGTCGGCTATCGCAGGCGCTCGGTTCACCAACAAATCGCTCAATGCCCTCGGATGGTTTACAATAAACTCCTCCATCACCGTCTGCGATTCGAGCGTGGGGTCAGCGTCGTGCATTTCCTTCGCAAACGCCGCGGCTGGGTTCAATCGCGTACCGTGTTGTCTCGAAGTGCTTGGTTCATCAAACTGAGAAACAGGTCTGACTTTTGCGCTAGCGTGTGCGATACCAGGAAGCTGTTCTGCTCGAGGATTCGAGCAATGAGATGCTGAGATCCCTAGAAAAATCAAGAGGGAGGAGATGCAGTTAGTGTAGCCGGGCACTGAGAGCTGCGCTCGCGCTGCACAACTACGAACCTGAAAGATGTGGGCAGTTAGATACGGCGACTGCCACAAGACAGCAGCAAACTCGGAGGGGTGGCGATCGATCAATCGGTGGAATAGCGAGGTCTTCTTTGCATCATTGCAGTCGACCAAGATGTTGTTCATCGCTGGGAAGTTTTCGTGAAGGAATTTCTTGAAAGCCGCTTCGTTCGACTGGAGTAGCTCGCTGAATAGACGCTCCGCCGCATCCGAATCCAGCTGATGCATCAGCAGCGAGTAGAAGAAGTCACGCTTAGCAGGAGACGGGTGGCTGATAAAATACTTGAGTGCCTCGCTGCAAGCTAGGCTCGCCAGCAAGTCCATGTTTCCGTGAAGAAAGCTCAGAAATAGCTCCTCGCTTTCAAGTGAATCCCCATCTCTCATCTGGTCGAGCAACTGGATGACTCGCTCACGTAGTGGTATGGAGCTCTCTATTCGTTCGTCAGAGAGCTGCGAAGCTTGGCAAACGGTTGCCATTTTCTGGCGCTCCTCGTCGAGGCTTTCGCGTAGTAATCGCACCTCCTGAAAGTAAAAGCGTCTGTTTTGGGATACTCTGTCATCGCATCGGGAAGACGACCCTCCTTCTTCGGCCGCCCCCGGTTGGAACAACCCGGATTCAACCAGGGTGAGGGAGACATCCAATACTCGCTGATAATCTGGGAGATGCGCAGACAATTTCTTCAGGCAGTCCATCGCGATCGTGATGGAGACTCGGTCTGGATCTTCGTGTGCAACCAGTGTGCGACGCAGGAAATCTAGGTAGCACACGCGCTGAGTGATCATATCGACAGTACCAAGTGGAGTGAAACAGGATGATAAGCTCACATGACTGCTCGATATGGCGAGTGATCGATCTCCAGACCGCAGCTATCGCTTCTGGTGTCGACTTGCACCGACAGGCCCACTCTTCTACCACGTCGTACAGCAGCTTGTTCTCGGCGTCCCTTGAGCCTCTTGATTGATCGACAGCAACGAAGTTTGGATCAGTCTCCGAATGCCAATGATGCATTGATGCACACGCAGCGTACACATCCATCGAGAAGAAGTGGCGGAGCAGGAACACTGTCTTTCGCCTTGCAGCATCCAGCACAGTGCCGTCGTCGAGTACTCCGCCATGCGAGATGAGTTGCTGCACTTTTGAGCGATCAACCACGAGTCTGTTCTCGTGGCTGACGCGCTGCATCTCATCCACGTTGATTCGATGCATGTAGGCGAGCAAGCACGACTTGATCTCCAAGTGCTCTCTCGATTTCGTGTCGATTCCGATCTGCTGCTGCGAGTAATCTCGTGGGCCACTGCTACTGGTGTAGTTGTTGTGAGAGGAAGTATCGTCGATCGTTTCGGTTGGAATGCGACTGGAGAGCGGAGCCGACGCCACTTGGCGACGACCAGGAGCCCGGGGACTAGTTGGAGTTGTGCTATTGCATCTAGGCGAGGCTGCTATTGATGAAGCTTGCCTTGGTGACAAGGTCAGAGCAGCAGTTGAAAGGGTGCTAGAGTTTTGCGCTGTCTTTGGTCGTACTGGTTGTCGGGTGCTCTCCAGCTTTGTGGCGTTGTGTGCTCTGGTACTGGCTGACGGGGGCTTCCGGGGAAGATCGTCTCGTAAAGCTCGTCGAAGTCGGGCTTGGTAGTCATCTTGTCCTAGCAGGCTCATCAAACTGCGTGGTGTCAAGGATTGGGATCAACGAGCCGCCGAGTTTCCCGTCAAGGGTTCGCGGAATGCTTCGCGTGTCGAAAATAGCGAGAAATCGTTTCATTGTTTATTTCATGGGTCGATTTCTCGGAAGAAGCGCCCGATGGCTCCGCCTGGATGACTTTGTTCGAGCTTCGACGAAGCCTCACCCATGTCAACGATCAATTGCTCAATAAGCGCGTTGCACATCGCCTCCTGCACATTCATACAGTCGCAGACGTGAGCGAGTTGCTGGTCTTGGAAGCTGTTCCTCGATAAAGTAGCAATGGGGAGAAAACCTGAGCGACAATGCTCCGCGACGGTACGGGGCACGCCGGTGAGTCTCGGGCCTCAACCAACAGAACCTGCAAAAAAATAATCGCAAGCCCGGCACCATCGTCAGCAACGAGTGCAACTCTCTCGAGTTCGGCTCGCAGCCAATCAATCTCACAACATCGCTTGCGGTCGCGAGTCTCGACGTGGCGTCGCCGACAATCGATACCACGCAACAGCCTGCGTCCTGGAAGCGTTCTGGGAGCGCGACGAGCTCGGACGTGTTGCCGCTGTGCGAGAGGATAATGACCTGCGTCGAGCTCAGCCGTCTGCGATTGGGCGATAGAGCGTACCAACAAGTCTATCGTACCATGTCGCCGGCCTTCAACCCACCCAGCTCTCCATGAATCCACTCGCCGCCGTGCACCCACTGCTCAATTGGATGGCAGACATGATTATCCTCGTCAGACGCCCAGTTCGCTGTCGTGGCGTTTCTCGAAAGCAAATGCCTTGGCGGACCAACCTGGCTGCTGACGGACACGGACGCGAGAGAGGACGCGAGTCTCCGCGCGACGATGCCCGACTTCCCCATCCCGGTCACGTACACGCGGCGGTTTTCGCGCACGCTCTGCGCCACCTGGCGAGCACACTGCGCGAACTGCTCGTCCATCGCCGACCCGGCCGCGTACGCCTCGCGGATGGCCTGGGCGGCCCGTGCAGAGAAGACACAAGCGTCACCAACAGGTCCAGACTATCCACGTGCGATGGAGTGCTCGTAGTACCTCGAGGGCGGCGATATCCTTGCTGATGGAGTGCTCGAACACGCTCGACGCGCGCTTCTGCTCTTGTTGACGTCGACCACTCTCGCTCTCGCCGCTGCCAACAGACTGGGCGACACTGGCGAGGAGTCGACTGGCGCACGGCCGCCCGTTGCTCTGCGCGTAGGCGCTGCCGCTTCGTAAGCGCGCGAGCGCAGCGCGGTGGACGGCGCGCATCGCCATCCTTGGTTGGTCTTTCAAGACTGCCGAGCTGATTGGGATCACACTCGATGTCTATTGGCTAATAATTCCTCGTAAGTGGTCATCATTGGTTATTACTCTATCACGTTGGGTGAACTCGCAGTTCGATTGGCTATAAAACACGAAAATGGCGAGCTCTGCGACCGAGACCATTCATCCCCGTTCAAGATGCCGCTGACCCTGCACGAGGAGCTGCGCGCTGTGCAGGGGCGGGAAGCGGCCGCCCTCGCTCTCCAGCGCGGCAGGAGGCGCACAGCGCGTCGCCAGTCACGTTGCCAGCGCGATAAGCAGGAGCCCGTATCGATAGAAAGCGCGTGGGAGCCGGCAGCCCTCGACGAGCTCGAGGATGTCGCGATCCGACCAGGTGCGTGCGCTGGCCTCGGCAGCGCAACTCTGATGAGCATACGCGACTAACCGCGCTGTGCACACGCTTATTGCTAGGGTTTGTTGATCAGCAGCTTGCTAGCTCCGGCCTGACCCCGCTCGGCCGGTGGTATCTTGAGCTCCGGCTCCTGGAGCGGACGGAAGGCGACGCGCGCCGACTCGAGTCGGCCGACTGCTCGAGCGCTGGTGCTGACGCAGTACAGCAGCGAGACTTGGCGCTGCACTCCCTCCTGGGTGTCTTGGCACGCGACAAGCTGTGCTACGACACCGTGTACGCGCGTGGGAGCTGTGTGCAGGACGTAATAGGGGGCGTCCAAGACGACGGCGTCGAGACCGCTGGCACCAACGAGGTGCTGAGCTTCTCGACCATTGTGGGCGGCACTGCTTGTCGGGTCGTCTGTCTCCGACAAGGAGCCGCGTACTCGTTCCGGTCGAGCACCTACATCCCACGGCTAGAAGAGGAGCTTCGGCGGCTCATCAAACGCTCACAAGCCAGCGAGAGCGTCATCACGGACGCGCTTCGGGTCATTAGGTCCGGTCTGCAAGTCGAGAACGCGCAATAATGCATCCGAAAACGCCACAAGCCGGGATTCGAGAAGCCAAACCCATGTCATTGCATGTGTATTTCCCGTTTTACGAGTTCGCACCGCCGCCATCCTGTTCGCTACGCAGCTTAGGCGGTCAGAAGGCAGGCACCACCAGCAGCCTTAATCTTCTTCTCAGCCTGCACGACGAGCGAGCACAAGTGAACGTTAGTATTCCAGCCTGCATGTCCAGAGCGCAGAGTCCTCCACGGAGAAGAGACGTACGTCCTGGCTGAAGAACTTGGCCTTCACGATGACTGGGACCTCCGGAAGACGGCCCTTGCCGAGGACCTTGAAGTAGCCGGCCTTGGTGACGTCAATGACCGGGGCCTTGCCGTCCTTGCTCTGCTCGGCCTGCTCCTTGGTCTTCTCCGACACGAGCGTCCAGAGGCGCTCGACGTTGATCGTCGGGCAGTGCGTGCGGTTGCGCAGCAGGTGGAAGTGGCGCATGCCCACCTTACCGAAGTAACCCGGGTGGAACTTGTCCATCAGGATGCGGTGGTGGTGCTGGCCACCGGCGTTACCGCGACCACCCGGATGCTTGCGGTGCTTGCCGATACGACCATGGCCGGCGCTGACGTGGCCACGCTTCTTGCGGTTCTTCGAAAAACGAGAGGGCTGTTCGGGTCACGGCACGGCCAGCACGATCACACGAGCGTTACTCTACATGTACCAGCGTGTTGTTTAGGCGGGCGCCGCTGCGGCGGCGTAGGGGGAACGAGAGAGTCGGCGACGACCGCGTCCTGTCGGTCGGTCGGTCAGCTCCGACGCGCCGCCCTGCTCGCGGCCAGACGACTGCTACCGGCCGCGCACGCCGACGCCGCCCTGTCTCCTGTCTTGCCCTCCCCCACGCGCGCCCGCAGCGCGACCCTAGGCGCCCGTACGCGCCGCCATTCGCGCGCATTTACGTACCATTTTGACTTGGTGATTAGCGAATGCGAATGACCGGACCGGGATGAAATCGCCCCAGTGGGCCGAAATGAATGGCTCGTTGGCTCTCAGACCCCTCATATACAAACACCAAGCTAGTCGACAAACCATACAATTTCCAAGTCAACGACTCCGAGCGAGCCGAGCGCGGCTGGTCGGATCGAGAAGCCGGCCCGGTTCGCTTTGAGGCGGTTCGGTTCGGCGAACCGGTCGCATCGCGTTTCGTTTGTCACTATACCGGAATTATGGCTTCACGGTGAAGTAGTCTGCTAGCAGCGCACAAGATACGCCACGATGGAGGACTTGGAGGCGGAGAACGCGCGGCTGCAGGCGGCGCTGCGGGCGCTGCAGGAGCGCTACGATGCGCTGGACGCGTCGACGACCGAGAAGATACAGGCGCTGACCGACGAGAACGAGATCCTGGCCGAGGCGAACCGCCTCTTGATGGAGCGCGAGGAAGAGTTCCGCAACGGCGGCAAGCTCGGCGGCGACGCGACGGTCGGGAGCCTGCTGCAGGTGCCGGACGAACTGCTTTTGCCAGGCCCGGCGCTTCATGCGCGGGAGCTCGCGGCGCTGGACAACGCGCACGCGTTCGGCAACCTGCTGAGCGTGGCGGCGCACCCGACGCGGCCCGACCTCGTGCTGACTGGCGGCGTGGACAAGAGCATCTGCCTGCACGACTGGAGGCAGCGGCGCAAGCTCGGCGCGATCCAAGTGGCCGCCCCGGTGCTAGCGTTCGTGTTCAATCCGCGTCCGGACGCAGCCGACTTCTTCGTCGCGGGCTGTATGGACGGCTCGCACGGACTGTACAAGCTCGTGGTCGATCCGGATGGAGGCGCCTGGCACATCGAAGAGGTCCGCCACTTCCGCGACCACACGCGCCACGGGGCGCTGCGAGTGGCCTGGAGCAGAGCGGGAGACTTGTTTGCCACGGGCTCGAGCGACAAGTCGCTCCACCTGTACAAGTGCTCGCTGCTGCCGGCTGGCGATGCCAGCGAGAAGCTGAGCTCGGAGCCGTGCGAGAAGATCAAATCGTTCTTCTTCAACGGAACGGTCGAGGCGATCGCGTTTGCACCGCTCCCGGACTCGCCCAAGCTCAGTAATCGTGACAGTTCGGTGGCTGGTAGCGGCGAATCGCTGAAGGAGGCAGAAGTGCTCGCCATTGCCGTGCGTGACGACTGCTACGTCCACTATGTCAACTGCTCCACGCTCGAGAAGGAAAGGTATGTCGAACCGGTCCGTCGTCCCGAGTCACTTGGTTCTAACGGAAGTATCTCGCTTCGCTTAGGATCAACATGAACAGTGATGGCATTGAGCACGTCTCCTACACCATCATGGACTTGCGCCTCTCTCCAAGCGCCAAGTACCTGCTGGCAGCGACCGACGCCAATCGCCTCTTCATTTTTGCGGTACGTTGCTCGAGGAATCGATCCCGACACGTGTGGGTTTGCCGGTTGGTGAGCCTAACCGTGCCATCTAAATCTAGGTGAAGACCAACGCGATCCTGCGCAACTTCTACGGACACAAGGCTGGCCCATACAGCCAACCCCGAGCGCTTTGGCACCCGTCCGAGAAGTACGTGATGTCCAACAGTGAGGATAACGGAGCGGTATTTGTCTGGTCCGTTGCGTCGGAGCGTGTAATTGAGACTGTCGCGGTGCACGACGCTCTCATCCGAGACCTGGCCGGATCCAGCCACTCGAGCGATGTGCAGACGGTGATGACGGTTTCCTATGACAAGCGGGTCAAGATTTGGCAGTACTCGCTCCAAGACGAGCAGGTGCATTATTGACGCGCTGGATCTTCAATAGATAAGTTCGTCTTGTCTAGAAATGTGCAAGGCTTCGACAAATGGGAAGACATCGAGTTGTGCATGACTGGCAGACACACTGGCACAGAACGTGAGAGCAAGTGATGGCGACTCGGGCATGTTGCTGTCAGCACTGAAAGCTGGGATGGCAAGGCAAGCTGCGTAATTGACTGTGAGGAATGCAATGCACTGTTGGTTGTTGCAACGCTTGTCCACTTCGACTAGAAAGCAGCCAGAGTGGACGAAGCTCGTCGATTCAAGGGTCCCGACGAGCTGTACTTGCGTCAACTTGAGATCTCGGTCGATGAACGCGAGTTCATTGTGGAATACCTGGAGCTGTAGACAACAAAGTCGAGTCACTACCTCAGCACAAACGGTACGAGCGGTACGAGCGGTACGAGCGGAACTCTCATGCTCAACCTGTGACTATGGCTAACAGCACACGTTATCGTGCATGCACTAGGATGGAAGTTCCTGGCCGAATGAAGCTCTATAATGTCTGCAACGACGAGGAGCAAGACATCTGGCTGTCGTCAGTTGAAGATAACTCTGGCTCAGTGTGACATCGCTTTACTTGCTATCAGTGAACCGCTGCTTACGCTCGTACCGCTCAAGCATCGTCCCGTTTCCGGAAACACCGCCCGTGTGAACGTACATGAGCTCTCGAGCTCGGTCTGACCCGACAATGCGGCCGATTGCGCCGTCGTTGAACAGCGTGTGCCACGCAAACGCCGCGTACACGAGGTCGAACTCGATCCCCGTATCGGCCAGCACATCGCGGTGCACATCATACAGTGGCCACCAGAGACGTCCGAAGCGCGACTTGCGCGCCGGCTCCAGGATCGTCGGAAGCTTCGGGGATCCAGCGGAGACGCCTAGAGCGGCGGCGTCCTCGCGTGCGAGCTCGTCAAACTGCTCGCTTAGATACGCGCCATCGCCCACGCATGGTACCGCAAATACCTCGACGGTCGGCATCACGTGCTGCGCGAGGTAGAACGCCGTCGTGCCGGTTCCGCAGGGCAGCACAACCGCCAGCAGCTTGTCCGGCATCTCGACGCGCGCGTAGTCATTGATCTCGTCTGCCAACTTGGCGACGCCGACGCGCGCCTTCGGGAACGCCCCACCCTGAGGAATAAACAGCGGCTTCAGACGCGCAGCCCGCCTTCTGTCGCCGTCGAACTCGAGCGCGCGAGCAAAGTCGCGCGTGTTGACCAGCTCGTGGTAGTCGTCCGGCGCGAGCGTGACGTGCCGCATGCCCAAACGTTTGGCTTCGTGCAGGTTTCCTGCCACTATGAGCGCATGCTGGCTCTCACAAGAGCTCGATGCTGCCGGGACGTCCAGCGCGCGGCTAAAGTACGTGAAGGGGACGCGCTTGGCGTGCGCGAGCTGCGCGATCGCGAGCATGGCGTTGCTCTGCGTCCCGCCGTAGCTGAACATGTGCGCGTCTACGCAAAGCGCAGCGAGCGTCAGTAAGGGAGCAGTCATTCGAGCGACAGCAGCTCAGTCAACCGACCCTTGTAGAAAGCGTCGTCCTGCTGGACGAACCAGTAGAGCTTGCGCATCTGCCAGACCCGCGAGCGACTTGAGTCCACATCTCAGCTTGTAGACGCGCGATCGGAGCGCGGAGCGCACCTTGTTGCCCGCCAGGAAGAGCGCGTCGTCACGCTTGACGTGCACGCGCTGCCCGCGGAAGCGCACGCGTGTCACGGGCGTCGGCAGCGATCCCCACCGCCCCGCCCACTCCATTCGATCCTTTGATTGTTCAGGTGACCAACGCTATCAAATACAGTAGTACTGTAGCGCTCCTATCTAAGTTGACCGATTCGCCTGATCTGTTCGGTCACGATTCAATCCGTTCTGACTCCACATACTCGAACCGAGCATCACAGTACGTTTGTCGTCGCTTCGATGATGTGAAGTGACCGTTGTAATCCAAGAATGCTGGTCGCCACGAGCATTGAGTTATCGGAAAAGTATCCGCTTCAAGTGTCTGAATTGAGGAAAGCAGCCTGCCCCATCCACTTGGTAAGATATCCATATGAGAGTGATGGATGCGTGGGTTTCGCGCAAAAGTGCCAGTTGGCGTACACTTTCCCGTTTCACTTGGTTTCAGTGTGCTGCTTGCATTCCCCAGCGCGATTCCCGGTCAACCAAACCGGCGCACCAGCGGCCGGAAAACCCAACGGAAGGGGAAGCGGCGGCGCCTCTGTTGAGCCCGCGACTCGCTGCGAGAGGGACAGGCGGCGCACGACAAGCAGGCGGCGATGCGGCGCCTCAGCTCGCGAGGTAAGGGCTCTCGACGCGTCCCTGGCGGCGGAGGGAGCGCCGCGAGAGCGCTGTTAAACGGCGGCTCCTCTCGTCGTTCTCCTGTTCGCCGGCTGACGTGGTGTGGGCGGCGCGCACAGGCGGCAAGAACTTCTCCATCAAGAGCGAGGAGGACCTGGAAGAGCTGATCCAGACCGTGGTCGCGCAGATCCAGCTCAAGCTCAAGAATGAGCTGACTCTGCGCGAGATCTTCATCCCGAACCCGAAGGCCGAGGCGCGCTGCAACGTGTTCGTGTCACACAACTATGCCACGTGCCCCAAGCTGTGCGTCTTCCTGCAGAACGGGCACGGTACGCGCTGCGTATACCTTCCGCCTCTAGTAGTTCGGACGCTTTGGCTCACCACAACCCGTCGACAGGCATGCAGCCGGGGATCTGGAGCCGGTCGATCCACCCCAAGACGGGATTCCAGGGCTCCATGATCCCGTACCTCAAGACGGCGGTGCAGGGCGGCTACGGCGTCGTGATCATGAACCCGAGCTCCAACTACTGCATGGTCAACGGCCACCGAGCCAAGATCCTGCACTCGTCCTCGCCCGAGGACCACGTCGCGTACGTCTGGAAGAACTACATCGTGCCCAACTCGGCGCAGGAGATCAGCTTCATCGTGCACGACATGGCCGGGCCGCTGCTCAAGTCGTTCCTGGGCACGCTCACCACGTCGGACCTGCGGCGTATCGGCGGGATCGCCTTCATCGAGTCGTCGCATCAGATCTCGTCCTCGGATAACGAAAACGTGCGCTCCATCCTGCGCGAGCGCGCGGTCAACTTTGAGGCGTCGTCGGAGCCCATGTTTACTGTGATTGGGTCTTCCAAGGCGCGACTGGGCTGCACATCGCTGTCCGTTGGCCGCACGTCGGGCGACGTAAACAACCGCGAGTGGACGGTTCACTCGGTGCAGACATCTGCGTTCGTGTTCCTCCAGTCGATCTCGAACGGCCTCGAGGAATCGCTCAATGCGATCCGCGCGACGTTCCCGAACAAGCTCATTGTGACGATAAACCGCGCGCGGCTCACTGGACAGCCGTACAACAACCCGTACGCCATCGTTCACTGCGCCGGGCAGAAGAAGGAGACCGTGGGCAACCACAAGCACACGATGGACCCCGAGTGGAACCAGACGTTCTCGTTCCCTGTCACGTCCAGTGAAGCGACGGTCATGGTCATGGTGAAAGACAAGATCTTCCCGATCCACTCGACACTCGGGCAAGTCGTGGTGAGTATGAGCGAGGTCGGATTGAACCGAGCGGATCGCCGCTGGTTCTCTCTTCGTGACGACAGAGTATCGACGATGCACGGGAACGGTGAGGTCGAATTGACTCTGGAGTGGGTGCACGATACGTTCGTGGCTCGGTCAGACTCGTACATTCGAGGGAACCGTGTGCCTGGCGGGCCTGATCCATCCAGTCAGCATTCGCATGTCGGATCCCAACGCGGCGGCGGCGGTGGCAACGCTGGCGACGAGAACTGTTGCTACCTGTGCAAGAACACATTCGTGCTCCACCGCCGTCGGTACTGCCGCATGTGTCTGCGTCTCGTGTGCACGTCGTGCTCCGACCGTCTATTCCTTCCCGGGTTTAGTGAGCCGAAGCGTGTGTGCTCAGGATGCTGCGACTTGCAGATGATGCTTCACAACAAATTGCCCCGCATGGGTGCTGGTGCCGCCGCTGTCAAGGGCCCGTCTGATGACAAGATGGCCGAGTACACGGAGCGAATGGAGGCGATGCGGCAGCGCGAGCTGGCCAAGGAGGCAGAGAAACGGCCGCTCACGATCGAGGACTTCGACTTGATGAAGGTGGTCGGCCGCGGCGCGTTCGGCAAGGTGCTGCTTGTGCGGAAGAAAGATGGCAAGCACGCCGGGCAGATTTACGCCATGAAGATCCTGGTCAAGGCCCATATTATCAAGAACGACCAGATCGAGAACACGAAAGCCGAACAGCACATTCTCAAGGAGATCAACCATCCGTACGTGGTGCGTCTGCGCTACGCTTTCCAGAACTCGGAGAAGCTGTACCTGATCATGGACTACTACCCCGGCGGCTCCATGTTCTACCACTTGCGCAAGTCGAAGCGCTTCTCGGAGGAGCGGACGCGGCTCTACATGGCGCAGCTGCTCACCGCGCTCATGCACCTGCACAGCAAATCGATCGCCTACCGCGACTTGAAGCTGGAGAACATCTTGATGGACCCGAAGGGCAACATTGCGCTAACGGACTTCGGTCTGTCTAAGGAAGGCCAGTCGATCGAGGGCGCCATCCGTGCTTCCCAGGCAGACTCGGGCATGAAGACCATTTGCGGCACGGCCGAGTACATGGCGCCGGAGCTGCTGCGGCACCAGCCGTACGGCAAGGTCGTCGACTGGTGGAGCTACGGCATCCTGCTGTACGAGATGCTGACGGGCCGCACGCCGTTCGTGGACCGGAACCGGCGGCAGATGTTCAAGAACATCATGCAGGCCGAGATCATCTACCCGTCGCACATTTCGTCCACGGCGCGGTCGCTGATCTCCAAGCTGCTGAATCGCGACCCTGCGCGGCGGCTCGGGGGCGGGCCGAACGGCGGTCGCGACATCATGGCGCACCCGTTCTTCGAGTCCATCGACTGGGACAAGCTGCTGCGCAAGGAGATCCAGCCAACGTTCGTGCCGGACGTGTCGAGCGTGGACGACATCACCAACGTGCCCGAGATGTTCCAGAACATGGCGGCCGTCGACTCGCCTGTCAACAAGAAGAACGGCGAGGGCCACCACTTTGAGGACTTTTCCTACCAGGAGGATGGCTACATCATGCGCGCCATGTAGGCTGCGTCGCGTTCACCTGTCTCTGTGTGCTTCGATGTAGATATGTGCATTCGCCTCACCAATACTCCGGGGCAAAACAATACACATCCGCAGATGACGGAGCATTCCATTGTTAGGCTTTGTCTGTATAGCGCTGCCTCCTAGGGTGTCGACGCCGCTTTACTCGCGCTGCGCACCCTTCGTCTTCTTCCTGGGTGAAGCAGGCGAGTCGCTCGATGGAGACCGCGCCCGCTTCGACTGCAGATGCGGCGGGAGACTCGGGCCGATCGCTCCCGTCTTTCGCTCCGTAGATTCGCCCGGCGCAGCGTCTTGCTCCTCTTGTTCCTTCTCCTTCTCTCCTCCGGTTCTAGCATTCTGCAAGTGGGGCGGGAGCTGTGGGCCGATCGATGACGGCGCCTCGCTCTCTGACTTTGTCGATAATGGAGCAAGATGCGGCGGGAGCGCGGGCCCGACTGGGCCGCGAGCGACTCGCTTGGCCGACTGGTTGGCTGCTGGACGGCGCAGTCGCCTCTCGTACTGCTCGAGCTGTCGGCGGAATCCCTCGTTCGGACTGACCTAGACGCTCCGATACACGACGATGGCTGTCATTCTAATACTATGGGACAGTGCATCGAAGCGCATGGTGGACGCACCACAGGCCGCTTGCCCGTGACGAAGCGCAGCGCCTGCTCAAAGCCCATGTCCTTGGTCTTCATTACGTAGGCGATGACCACGGACGGCGAGCGGCTCACGCCCTTGTTGCAATGCACCAGGATGCGTCCTGGCGTGGCGGACAGTGAGAACCAGATGCTTCCGCACCGTCAGTGCGCGCTCTTGCCGCTATAACGACGCGTCATGGCCGGCTCACCATAGAACTTGGCCTGCTCCATGAAGGCGATGCAGCCCTCTAGCACGCCTAGAATGTCCTCGGCCTTGTTGTCGAAGATGGCGCACCGCCGGTACCTGAGCGCGCCATCGCAGCTTTGTTAGCTCCCGTCCATCCGCTGTACTGCACGCTCGCCACCTACGTGAAGCTCTTGTCCTTCTCGAAGTAGTTGGGCACGCCAGCGACCGGGTCCGTCGTCTTGGGCGGCGTCACCTGCTCGGACGGCACACGTCAGTCCTTGATCCCTCCAGCCGCCGCCGCCTGTAGCGCTGAAATCGACTCGAGCGAACGCTCACGTTGAGGATGTGCGTGATGCCGAGTCGGCGCAGCAGCTCGCGGTCCCGCGCGTGCGCCTTGGAGCCTAGGAAGACGTGCGCCAGCACCTTCGTCGGCTCGGCATCCGTCGCCATTTTCGCGCTTTTTTATAGTCAAATGCGATGCAACAGAAGTTCTGGATTTCTGTATCTGCTATCCAGAGTTAGTTAAAAACAATCAGTTATAAATCTATTTAACAGAGCACATATTGTCGTTCGTATCAACTTTCGTCAAACAATCGTTTCCATCTATGCAAAAAAAGGCCATATTAACATTTCTAAATCTGGTGTCATACAAAAAACAACATCTCATCGTTTCTAAATACACATTTGTACTGCCGAATGTCACCGAAATTGATATACAAATCCCTTGATTAATCTAGGTATCGTTAAATGTCCGCGGACAGGGCTAGGGCTAAGAAAATCCAGAAGAAATGTTTGTGTATAATCTGTTAGTAAAACTATTATAGTAGACGAGTCGCAAGTGTAAATTATTAAAAAATGTTCTTAACGTTGGACATTGTCCGTTACAAGTTGATATGTGCCGTCCTATTTACCCATATCGGTAAATACCGGTAATCTACCGTCAACTTCAACGCCACCGCGTCGCTTGAGGTTGGATCAACGTCAAAGCACCGGAAGGCGTCTTCCCGGCCGGTCGCTCGCTGCTGCTCCCCGAGCGCCATGGGCGGCAAGTTCTCGCGCGTGCAGTTCCGCGAGCAGGACGCGGCCGTGCTGCCGGCCTTCGCGCCGCTCACGCGCGTCTGGTAGGCGCTCTGCCCCGCTCGCTGTCGATCTCCATCCCTCTCTTTCCCTCACCTGACTCGCTACGTGCAGGACGCTGGACGAGGTGGCGCTGCTCTCGGAGCGCCTGCGACGGCTGACGTTCAACTTCAGCCTCACGAGCGACCAGTTCGCCGAGCTGCTGGCGCTCCGCGGGAACCCGCTGTTCCGCGGCATGCTGCGCGAGTGGTTCGCCGCGCTTCAGAACACGCGCAGCAGCTCGATCGTCAACGGCCTCGAGCTCCTGGCGGCGCTCGCGCTCGCCTGCGCGGACGGCAAGGCCGCCGACAAGGCGCGCGCCGTGTTCGACCTGTTCGACTTCGACGAGTCGGGCGCCATCACGCTGGACGAGCTCAGCATCCTGCTCAAGTCGGTCGTGCGCGGGCTCTCCAAGACGACCCGGGGGCTTGGTCCGCGGCTCACAGGCCTCTGTCCTATGGCCGAGATCGACGAGCTCGCGCTCCAGTGCTTCGAGGAGAGCGACCTCGAGGAGGAGCAGGACCTGCCGCGCGAGCTGTTCGTGAGCTGGGCGAGGCGCACGCCCAAGATCGCGAGCCTGCTGCGGTGCTTCGCGCAGAAGGAGTTCGTCGGCGAGCAAGAAGCCGCGCTCACGATCCAGCGGTGCGTCCGTGGCATGTTCGCCCGCCGGCGCGCCGCAGAGATCCGGTACGAGCGCCAACTGGAGCTGGAGGACGAGATAGAGCAGGCCGAGAAGGTGGAGGACGTCGCAGCGTCCCGCAAGCAGAAGCGCGACCACCTGCGGCAGCTCAAGATCGAAAAGTTCGCTCATCACGGCGCGCTGTACGCGTTCGGCTCGAACGCGCGCGGACAGCTCGCGCTGCCGGCGCTCGACGTGGGCCGGAAGCTCGCTGCGCCGCTGCTGGTGCCCTTCTTCAAGAACAACGAGCTGCGCATCACGAGCGCAGCGCTCAGCACCGTCCACGCGTGCGCCGTCAGCTCCAGCGGAAAGATGTTCACATGGGGAGCCGGCGTTCCAGGCTCCTTCGGGTTCCTCTCGAGGAAGCAGGTTGGCAAAGAGACCAACGACAATGAGCCCGAGTCGGTTATGCATGTCCGCCGCCAACCGACCAGGATCGACGACGTAGACGACGTGACCATCGTCGACTGTTGTCTAGGCAGTCACCACTCGGTCGCATTAAGCGAGACTGGCGGCGTGTACACGTGGGGGTCCGCGGGCTTTGGTCAGCTTGGACACGGGGACTTTTCGCTGCCAGAGGCTGCCGCTGGTGCTGGTGACGGCATCGCTGGCGCAGACACAGACGCGATCTACAAGAAGCAGTTCGACCAGCACACGGGCCGCGAGTACCCGTTCGTGGAGCTTCCCATGCAGATCGACCACTCGCTATTCGAGGAGATGCGCGTGCTGCAGATTGCATGCGGCTACTACTGCACGCTGGCCGTGTGCGAGGACGGCAGCGTCTTCAGTTGGGGAGAGGGCTCGGACGGCCAGCTCGGCCTCGGTTACGCCGACGATTTCCAGGTCGGCTTCCTGGACGACCACATCCACAGCAGCAGCTTCGTGTACATGCACTCGCCGACGCGTATCGAAGCTCTCAAGGAGCCCATCGGCACGGTCAGCATCGGTGGCAACCACGTGTATGCAGTCGCTCGCGATCACAAGAAGGTTTTCGAGTGGGGAGCATGGCACCGGCGACTCGGGGATGTCCAAGAGAGCACCTTCACTCCGCAGGAAAACGCCTTCCTGAGCGCGCTGGGTGTCGACCGTATCGCGGCGGGCAAGGAGCACTCGCTCGCGACCTGCGCGCGGATTGAGTTCTCCCTCTCGCTCGACGATGTGCGGTATGAGCCTCGCCCAGGAGCATCCAGTGTTGACGACGGAGACGCGAACCGTGAGCCTGTGACCACCTGCATCACCATGTGCGCCATGTTCGGCGCACAGCCTGCTAGTCTGACGCGCGAGATCGCTGGGGCTGTATTCTGTGTAACATCTCCTGTTGGGGCGTCTATATCCTCTGCAGCAAGCGACCGAAGCCTGTCCTCGTCTTCTGCGCTTAGTGAAGCCGCAGTGGGCGACCGCTCCGACGCGACGATCCGCTCCAGTCTCGCTCGGTGTATCGGCAAAGTCGCGTTCCTCGAACGCGGGACGCCAACCGGCTTCTGGCTGTCGATGCTCCTGAAAAACATCTATAGCGATCGACCCGGCGTGTCGTCGCTGCTTGAGATCCCGTGCGTCCCGGCCGCGTTTGGGCCGCCTATCACCGAGTCAGGTCTCAGCTCGCGGTTGTTCTACACACCCGAGAAGCTCCGATGCCTGCGGCTGTACGTCCGACCCGACGAGGTCGTCGGCAAGATCGTTGTGCTCGTGTTCGAGCAGAGCGACCTCGACTTGGACACAGACGAGCTAGAATTGAGCGACATGATTTCGCGCATCATGCTCACGCTGGTAGAGAAGGTCAAGGACGCGCAGGAGGCTGGCGCGGCCGCCGTCGCCATCGTGTTCGACTTTCTTGAGGCGGACGCGTTCCCGCTCGAGACCGCCGAGGACGACACGTTCGAGTTCCGAATCCCGACCGTCATGGTGCGAAAGAGCCACCACGGCGAGATGCTTTTGACGCACCTCCGCGCGTCACCAGGCTCTGCTGCCCTCGCGTCCGGCGGTAAACACCCGTTCGCGATACTGTCCTACAAGGAAGACGTTCTTGGCAAGCAGGTGCGTTGCTGTACTGATTCTTGCGCTAATGTGGTGAAGCTGACACGGGTTACGACTGATTCATGTGCGCTTTGCGGCATTGGACTGAAGATCCTGGCGGCGCAGAAGTTCGGTGCGCGAGCGATCGTCGTCGCACAGAACCGTGTCGACCAGGAGCCTGTGCGGGTATGATAGCTGTGAAGGTATGGAGTTATTCGGATGGCGAACTGACGGTTGATGCGTCTCATGATGCAGTTGCGAACCACCATCTTTGCCGATGGCGCCGAGAAATCCCCAGAGAGCACTGGCGTCAAGGTCCCAGTCATCATGATCCCCTTCGAGGTGCGTCAACGGTACACGGCAGCGTTCACTGCCGAGAACTAACAGTGCTTTCGCTGTATGGCCATTTTAGGCTGGGGAAAAGATAAAGGCGAGCTTGGTCGGCATTGACGTCGAGGACACGACTGCGAGGATCCGCCCCGCAGGATTCGGACAGCTTTACGCCTGGGGATTCGGCCAGAACGGCCGCCTCGGATTAGTACGCTCTCGTCCTGTCGGCTCGCTTATATAGTGTTGCCCAATTGACCGTGCCGGGTAACTCGCAGGGCGACTTGGAGAACGACGCGCTGTTCCAGACTGGGTTCGACGGCGCGCGCCAGATCAGCTACCAGTACGTGGCCAACCCGGAGCCGGTGGCCGCACTACAGCAGAAACGGATTACACACATTGATTGCGGAGAGGAGCACTCAGCCGCCGTCACGAGCAAGTCTCCGTCCCTGCGTGAAATGTGAGATGCCGGTCTGACCGTCCTGTTGGTGCTGTTGGTGCTGGCAGGCGAAGGTGCGCTGTTCTGCTGGGGAAGCGGGCGAGATGGCAAGCTGGGCAACGGCTCGGCCAAGGACGAGCTGCTGCCTCTCGCCGTGCAGTCGCTCGCGTCCGTGCGCGTCGCCAAAGTCGCGTGCGGCCCGCGCCAAACGGTGCGTCGCGCTCCCGGCATGCTCCTCACACGTCACAGGGAGTTTGGGCTGACGTGTTGTCTGCGACGTGTGGCGTTCAAGTTCGCGGTGACCTTCAATCCCTCGTTAGGCAGCACTGCAAGGGAACGCTGAAGCTCCATTTCGGAACATGATCCCTTTTTGCTTGGCGTTTTGTCCCTCGTTCAAGACAAGACGCTCCCTCGTATTGCCGAATTCGGGACTGGTCCAAAAGTGAGCGAGCCGCGAATCCACCCAGCACTTCCATCCATTTCGGGCAATTCGATCGGGGGAGAAAGGACGTCCGTCATGGCGCGCGGGAAGAAGAAGGGCGGGCGCCGCGGTGACGACTCGGACGAGGACGAGCAGGCGCAGGCGCCGCCGCCGTCGGCCGGCGCTGCTGCTGCTGCTGCGGGCGGCGACGGCGCGGGCAAGGTGGACAAGAAGGCGCAGCGCAAAGAGAAGATGAAGGCCAAGAAGGCGCAGAAGGCGCGCGAGGACGAGGTGAGCGAGGAGGCCATCGTCGAGGAGGAGGCCGAGGAGGAGGACCCGTACGCACAGGTGGCGTCGGCGGTGGGCAAGAAGAAGAACAAGAAGAAGGACAAGCGGCGCGCGGTGTTCGAGGAAGAGGAAGAGGAGGAGGAGGTGTTGGAGGAAGCCGAGCAGGAGGAAGAGGAGGAGGACCCGTACGCGCAGGTGGCGGCCAGCGTGAGCTCCAAGAAGAAGAAGAAGGACAAGAAGAAGAAGCAGGCGTTCGCCCTGTCGGACGATGAGGAGGAGGACGAGGAGAAGGCGGCGGTCGAACAGGAGGAGGAGGAGGAGGAGGAGGAAGTCGCGGCGCCCGAGCCGGAGATCGTCGAGGTGGTGGAGAAGAAGGACAAGAAGAAGAGCAGCAAGAAGAAGAAGATGATCTCGACCGACCTGTTCTTCGACCCCGTGGAGAAGGAGGACGAGGACGAGGACAAGACGAAGAAGAAGAAGAAGAAGAAGGTCAAGCTCCCGTTCGACGCCGACCGCGAGAACGACGACGCCGAGGAGGACGACGACAAGAAGAAGAAGTCCAAGAAGGACAAGAAGGAGAAGGAGGGCAAGCGACTCAGCAACAAGGACCGCAAGCGCCTGAAGGAGGAGCAGGAGCGCCAGGAGCGCGAGGACGAGTACCACCGCGCCGCGAACCCGCTGGACGGCGCGCAGTTCTCCGTCTCGCAGCAGGCGTTCACGGAGGACTCGAACTGGGAGAACGCGACGGACATCCACATCGAGAACTTCACTATCAACGCGCACAACAAGCTCCTGTACGAGAACGCGTCGCTGCATATCAACGCTGGAGGCAAGTATGGTCTCGTTGGTCCGAACGGTCAGGGTAAGACGACTATCCTGAAGATGATCGCGCTCGGCGAGCTCAAGATCCCGCCCAAGATCGACTGCCTGTACGTCGAGCAGGAGGTCGTCGCGGACACGACCCGCGCCGTGGACGCTGTGCTCAAGGCTGACGAAGAGCGCTGGGCACTGCTCGAGGAGGAGAAGCACCTGCTCGCGGAGCTCGAGAAGAAGCAGGACTCGGCGCTGGATGACCGACTGAACGAGGTGTACGAGCAGCTGTCGACCATGAACGCGTCGGCGGCGGAGGCGCGTGCCCGCCGCATTCTGTTCGGTCTCGGTTTCGATTCGGACATGCAGGAGAAGATGACGAAGGACTTCTCGGGTGGTTGGCGTATGCGTATCTCGCTCGCCAAGGCGCTGTACGTGGAGCCGACGCTGCTGATGCTTGATGAGCCGACCAACCATTTGGACCTGAACGCCGTCATTTGGCTCGACGACTACCTGCAGAAGTGGAAGAAGACGCTGCTGGTGGTGTCCCACGACGCCGACTTTTTGAACAGCGTGTGCTCAGAGGTGCTGCACCTGGAAAACCGCAAGCTTGTGCACTACAAGGGCAACTACGACATGTTCCGTGACCTGGAAAAGCAGAAGCGCAAGCAGATGGAGAAGGCGTGGGAGAAGCAGCAGAAGCAGCTGCGTAACCTCAAGGCGTCGGGCAAGTCGTCCAAGAAGGCCACGGAGATCGTCAAGAAGAAGCGCGAGCCGGGTGCTCGTGCGGCCAAGGGCAAGGCCCTTACGACGGATGATGCGTCCGCCGCATCGCAGGCGTCGGAGCTTATTGAGCGCCCGAAGGAGTACATTGTCGAGTTCCACTTCCCGGAGACGACGCTTGTGTCGCCGCCAATCCTCGAGGTGCGCGAGGCCAGCTTCCGCTACAACGAGGGCCCGTACCTTTTCAAGGGATCGGACTTTGGTATCGACATGTCGTCGCGCGTGTGTATCGTCGGGCCCAACGGTGTGGGCAAGAGTACGCTGCTCAAGATGATCACAGGCGAGGTGCGCGTCACGGAGGGCGAGGTGCGCCGCAACCCGCGCGTGCGGCTTGGCGTGTACAGCCAGCACTTTGTGGACAAGCTGCCGATGGGCGAGACGCCGGTGGAGTACCTTCGCCGGTTGTTCCAGGACGAGACGTACCAGTCGGTGCGCAACTTGCTGGGCAAGGTCGGCCTCGAGGGCCACGCGCACGAGATCAAGAACCGCCTGCTGTCCGGCGGCCAGAAGGCGCGTGTCGTTATCGCCGAGCTGATCCTGATGCGGCCACACATTCTGATCCTTGACGAGCCGACGAACAACCTCGACATTGAGTCGATCGATGCGCTGTGCGACGCCATCCGCGAGTTCGATGGCGGTGTCGTGATCGTGACGCACGACGCGCGCCTGATCGAGTCGACCGAGTGCGTGCTCTGGGTCGTGGGCGACCTGGACGTGGTGGTCTATGACGGCTCGTTCCAGGGTTACCGCCAGTCGATCCTGGATGACCTGTCGAAGAAGGCCGTCGAGGAGGAGGAGCGGCTCAAGGAGAACGCCGTCAAGAAGGCCGAGGCTCGTGCCGCCAAGCAGGCCGCCGCCAAGTCCACTGAGGCGTAGACGGCGTCCTTTTGCTGCTGCATTTCCGGGTGAAGTGGCGGTGGCGTTGCGTGGTTCGCCGCGGCTTGGGTGTAGAGTTGGATAGACGAGTGGAGAGCCGAGGAAGAGACCGACGAGTACACGCCGCTGTGTCGATGAATCGCGAGTTTGGCGCTGGGTTTCGCCAGACGAGCGCCATGACGATGGATGCTCGTCATGCTTTGGCGAGGTGTCGAGTATGATGTTGTCAATAGTGACATGTCACTCTGATCTGGGGGCTGCTCAATTCAAATCTGAGTTGAGTATTTTGCTATAAAACAATTGAAATGTATAGTTGACCACTATGAAAATTTATCTTGATGTCTGTATGACCTTATTTGCAAATCAATTATAAAAGAAAGTCGTCACGTGCTGTTTGTATTGAAAGTGTTTTGAATCGCGAAAAACTTCAAATATAGTGGACGTAAGAGCATTGACCAATCACAAGCAAGGATTTAGGGCTAGGTGGCGTATCCATTGTTTGCATCTTTTTTATCCGGCATTCGTATAAAAGTAGCAATTTTATCCGGATATACCTTTTGCATCATTAAAGAGTGGTACTCACATTGGTACTTCAACGACGCCTCATCTCCTTCCGGATAATTTATCCGGACACCGGATAATTTATCCAGTATCCGGACAATGACTAGTAGTGCCCCCGGCATTCTTCAAGATGGTCTGGTGGGCCTACTTCCTCGAGAGCCTCGACGTCGCGGACCTCACCTACGTCGGGGTGAGGCGCGAACGCGAGCACAACGGCCGCCGGCGGCGCGGCGCGGCGGCCGGCGCGTCGCCGACGCGACGAGCTCGAGGTCCCACTGGAGCAGCGGGTGGAGCGCGTGGCTCGCGGACTGAGGGCGGCGCATTCGGCGAGCAGAGCGGTCGATCGGGCTGGTCGAG
>JAADXX010000112.1:0-50022 GCA_023338025.1 Phytopythium oedochilum | reverse complement strand
TGTCGGTGCTGGTGCCTCGGTTGTGGGTGCTGGTGCCTCGGTGGTTGGTGCTGGTGCCTCGGTCGTTGGGGCAGGAGCCTCGGTCGTTGGGGCAGGAGCCTCGGTCGTTGGGGCAGGAGCCGTAGTGGTCGGGACTGGCGCTGTAGTCGTCGGTGCGGGAGACGTCGTAGCCGGGGCCCACGTGGGGGCCGAGGTCGCTGGGGCAGTGGTCTGCGTTTTAATACTCTCGTACGTCGAGCTGCCTCCAGACGACGCGGGGAATTGCGAGCTGCCCTCGGTGCACGACCCGGCCGACAGCGACACGGTCTCGGTGATGGTGTTCGCGTTGACGTCCGTCATGGAGACCGTGACGGAGCTCAAGTCCGTCTGCGACTTGCTCTGACCGTCCAGCAGGTAGTAGTATGCCGAGTCGAGCATGGTCGCGGCCGCGCCGTTGACCCGGACGCTGACGACGCCCGTGAGCACGTTGGCGGGCTGCACGGCGAGCCAGAACGGGTTGCTGCCGCCCTTGAGGCACACGTTGACGTTGCCGGAGATGGGGCAGTCGACGAACTTCCACTTGATGGCGTAGCGCGCGGGCGAGGACCCCGTGATGGTCTTGAAGACGCTCGGTGACAGGTCCAGGTCGCCAAACTTGCACTCGGGGCACTGGTCCAGGATCTGCACGACGACGGACGTGGTCTGGTCGGCGCACGCGGCGTCGGCGCACGAGACCTCGGCGCAGCGGCCGCAGTTGGCCAGGTCGCTCCACTGCTCGCTGTTGATGGCCGCGTAGTTGGTCGACGCGAGCGGGTAGCCGCTCATCATCATGTTGCAGTTGCCCGAGCTCACCTGGCCCAGCGTGTAGGCCGTGCCGTCGCCCGTGAAGTACTGGTCCGCCTGGATCAGCGCCGGCAGCAGCGCCAGCAGCGGCGCCAGCAGCGGCGCGGCGAGCGCGAGCGACACCATCGTCTGCAGTCCGACCGCTCGAGAAAGGACGTGTGCAATAGGGCGGAACTCCAGGACTGGCTGGGTTGGGTGGCTGGGCGGGGGGAAAGCCGCCGTCTGTGAGCACTTTACTGGATTATCGTATTGTCCAGGACAGCTGGCACGGACTCCTCGGCCGCCATGGATAAGCCGCTGAAGAGGCGCCACATGTGCGCCAAGTCAGAGAGAAAGTGCGCCAAACCTATGGGCTCGCATGCTCGAGGTGGGTTCATTTGCAAGGTTCAGTACGGGTATACGGTTTGATACAAAACGCAAGACAAAAGAGCGGATTTCCATCACAAACACTGAACACATGCGTGAAGCAAATCGGCTCGCGAAAATCAAGAAGCTTATCTTTAGCATCGGCGCAACGTTGTAAAACAGCAAGGTTGTTGGCACGACGCCATGCACCATGCAAGTTCGTGGAATGGTAAGATCGAGATTCCACGCTGTTCGCGCACAGCCACTGCCTGGGATGGAATACAGAACACTCGGCGGAAGACTCAAGTGCATGACATGACGGATGACAGGATTGCCGAAAGGCGAGCACGCGAGTGACTGTGTCAACAGCTGTCGCGACCAGAAAACAGCCGGTGATTCGAGCGCCACGCTCTAACCCAAGCCACACCTTTTCGCGAAACTGAACTTGGGGATTGTTCGATTGTAGAGCGCCAACAAGGATACACTGTAGAATCGTGTGGTGGACACCACCCGTTTATGAGTGAGACCGACTTGGTCGGCGCAGCCTAACGTCGGAAAATGCAAGACGAGATCCAGCACACATGCTGGTTACAGGCACAACGGGCGCCGCACGACCCACCGCAACGCCCGCGCGATAAATTACCTTCCGTTCGATTCGTGCGGAGCCCAACCGTTCGCGGTAAAATGCTGAACGAGCGCGCGCAACCACGTTCAGGGTTTTCGAGCGTGCGATTGGTTGGTATAATATCCTCGACGTCTTCATGCAGTTGAGTGCAAATGTCGATAAATACCGGTAAGCCCAGCAAATCCAGATGACTCAACTGCCACGACCTGGCAGCTGCCCGGTGAGCTGCTGATCTGCTTCTCTATGCATGTATGCATATGGTGGTCAGACTGATTCTCTGGATCCCGCAGTTGGTCGGAGGCTCCAACGTGGAGCCGATCCGAGTTCGCTATGCAATGCACGGTGAGCGTGCTGTTCATTTCTCCAGCCCGGTAGTTCGATCAAGAGCTGGTGCTCCAGCGTCTGGACCGAGTTATGTCGCCAGTCGCCTTTGCGCTTCGATCGCAGACGGGAAGGAGAGAACTCGACGTTGAAGCTGCACGCGTACCGTCAACGCTCCAAACTCTAGGTCGCCTCAAGACGGTCATCTGTCAGCCACCTTCCCGGAAGTCGTTCTCCTGCGCATCGGATGTGCACCAGTCGCCCCACCTTGACTCGCTTTCACTATCCAAATCAACTTGGCTGGTCCGCACTGTTCTCCAAAACGAAGAATAAATATAAAAGAAGTGATGCATTGCAGTACTTGGCGCCTGCGCGCGTCCAGAGAAATCCAGAACGCCGGAAGCGCGTCGCGAATGATAGGCGAAGTACAAATGCGCTGGACTTACCCATGAAGCAGAAGAAAGGAAGCCGACGCGCGCAAAGCAACGCCGCCGAGACCACACATTGCGTTCTTCATACCCGTGCATGTCGTCGTCCTCCTCCTCGTTCTCCTCGTCCTCCTCCTCGTCGACGTCGCTAGCGGCGGGCGCGGCTGTCGCCGGCGGCAAGACGGTGCTGCCGGCGACCGACTGCAGCTGGCAGCAGGTGGTCGGCGCCGACGGCGAGTGCTACCTGGAGCCGCGGTCGTGCTACGACTGCCTCAACACGCCGCTGGCCAGCGGCGACGCGTGCGTGCTCACGCCCTGGGGGCTCTGCCGCTCCCTGGACGCGTACGACGCGAGCCTGGACTACCGACGCAGCGCGCCGTCCGGCGCCTTCCCGATCCACTACAACTACTTCCCGGAGACCAACACGACGTACTGCGAGGCGGACGACGCGATCTGCAACACGTGCCGCGCGTCCTCCTTCACGGTCGGCAACAAGAACCCGTCGCTCTACTGCGAGGGCGTGGACCGCTGCGTCTGCGTGGCAGTCTGCGAGTCGGACGAGTGGCGCAACGACGCGCTGGAGCAGCTCCGCGGGCTGCTGGCCGGCGCCAACGCGTCCTCCTCGTGCCCCGTCGCCGACAACTCGACGTACGAGTACGCCAGCGGCTCGGGCGGGTCGAGCGAGCGAGCGACTAGCGACGCCAAGGACGTGTACGCCAGCGACAACGCGTGCCGCTGGTACCAGAACTCGACCTACTGCGGCACGCCGCGGTCGTGCTACGACTGCCTCAACACGCCGCTGTACAGCGGCGAGGCCTGCACGATCACGCCGGCGGGCTACTGCGCGTCCATCAGCGCGTACGACAGCGACTACGACTACCGACGCGTGCTGTCCAACACGAGCGGCGCGCACTACTTCCCGTCCACCAACGCAAGCTACTGCGAGGCCGACGACCCCGTGTGCGTCGGCTGCCGGGAGAGCTCGGCCGCGTTCGCGAGCGCCTCGAGCGGCGAGCACAACGCGACCGCCTACTGCGTCGGCGCGAACGGCTGCGTGTGCGTGGCGTTCTGCGAGTCGGCCAACTGGTCGGCGGTCGTCGAGGCCGAGGCGTGCGACGCGAGCGCGCAGCACGTGACCGACGCGTCCAGCACGCAGATCCCGACGATCGGGATCGCCGCCATCGCCATGGTCGGCTGCGTACTGCTCTTTTCGGGCTTCGTGCAGGCCATGACGATGCTGCGCACGAGACGTACGTGGCTCCACCTGCATAGGCTGCCATGGGGGGGCGGATGGATGGGTTACTGACGATAGCGGCTACTGCCGTGGTGATGACAGGGCGACGCGCGTACTGGGAGGCGCAGGCGTCGCAGCGGATACAACCGCGGCGACAGCCGACCGTCGGGCTCGGGCTCGAACTGCCGGCGTGGAAGCAGCTGCGCGCGACCGTCATCCACTCGGAGCGCGCGCAGTTCGCGCACGAAGAGAACGAGGGAGGCGAGGGCGACAGCGACGAGGCCACGAGCTACGACGAAGTGGACGACTCGGAGCTCCGGCGCGTCCGCACGCCCGGCACGGCGCTACCTGCCGGCCATCGGCTGCGAGACACGGCCGCGGACGCGCCAAGCCTCGTCGTGGAGGACGGCGAGGGCTTCCGGCCGCTGTCGCCCAGCCAAGCGCGTCGGAGCAGCATGTAGACGCTGCGCTTGGTCCGGCACAGGCGAAATGCGACCGCGAAACTGGTCGGTCGCTCTAATTAATGATATGGGGAGGAAGGACCAGCTCGCCACCCGCTCATTTACCAGCGTGAGGAGACCATGGAGCGAGTCGCGCGCTGCGCTCGCCGCTGGACACTCGTCCGGACGAGCAGCCTCGCTACTCACGGCGTTCGTATCGAACCCGCGGGAAGCGGCGCAGTGGCCGTTGCCCTCCGGCCCGATCTGGCGCCGGGTCGGACGCCCTCCCCTCGTCGATCGCGCCTCCATTCGACCGACATCCACGGCTTTGGTGACGCGAAGGCGCTGTTTCGACTAGCAGGCTTGAAGCGCAGGCGCGGATGGCGTCGAGCTGCAGCTACAAGGACGTGGGCGGCAACGCGTGCGTGCTGGCGCCGCGGTCGTGTCGCGAGTGCCTCAACGAGCCGCTTCCGTCCGGCGAGGTAGGTTGGCAAGGGCCTTGCCGCGCCGTGGTTCTTCTGGCAGTATGTGATTGTTAGTCGCGACTCACTCGGTCGACGCGGCAGGTGTGCGCCTTGTCGCCGCTGAGCGGGCTCTGCGTGGCCGCGAGCGCCATCTCGAGCGGCGCGCCGCTCTTCTCGGGCGTACAGTCGGCGGCCGAGCCGCTCCTGTCCAACGCGACGGTCTACTGCGGCGCTGAAGACGCCGAGTGCGTCTCCTGCCTGGCGCAGACGCACTCGTCGGGGGATGTGTGCTCGGGGAAGTTTGGCTGCGTCTGCGTCGGCATCTGCGAGAACGACTTGGGGGCGTGGGAAGCGACGACGACGCTGTTGCTGTCGCGGTTGCTCGGAGGGCGAGCGAGCATTAGCGGCGGCAGTCGCAACACGAGCGACGACTGCTCCTCGAGCCTCGTGGACCCGGAGATATCGCTGTTCAAGCCGTACCCGCCAGCCAAGAGCGAGCGAGCGAGCGACAACGAGTGCATGTGGCGCGTCAACACGGAGGACGAGTGCTTGCAGCCACGCTCCTGCTACGACTGCCTCAACGCCGCGCTCCCGAGCGGCCAGGTACGACGGCGCTGGGACGCAGCCGACAGCGCTCTCCGATACTCGGAGAGACTCACGTTAGTGTCGCCGTACAGGAGTGCATGATCACGCCGCAAGGGTACTGCTCGACCATGGACGCGTACAACCCGGCGCGCGACTTTCGGCTGAACGGAAGCGCCAGCGCGAGCCACTACTTCCCGGCGCGCAACGCGACGTACTGCGAGCCCACGGACGCCACGTGCGCCGAGTGCGCGCGCAGCTCATTCGTGCTGTCCGACAGCGGACGCATCCACCCGTCGCAGTTCTGCGTCGGCGCCGGCGGCTGCGTCTGCGTCGGCTTCTGCGAGTCGCCCGACTACGCCGAGCTGGTGCAGTCGCGCATGTGCGCCGGGCCGACCGGCGTGGGGACCGACGGCGGCGGCAGTAGCAGCGAGCGGAGCGACAAGTCCATGCACATGATGGCGTCCGCCATTGTGCTCAGCGCTCTCGTGCTGGTCTCGCTCGCGCTATGGCTCTGGCGCAAAGGTGAGCGCTGTATCCACGACGTGAAGCATCCAGACACACACGGTCTCACTTGTCGCCATGTGCTCGCAGCGCGCGCCGAGGCGAGAAGACTGCCGCTCGACAGCTCGCGCGAGCCGCGGGCGCCGCAGTTCGGGCCGCCGCTGGAGCTGACGGCCTGGAAGGAGCGCCGCGACGAGCTGATCGCGCGCGAGACGGCCGAGACGCTCGGCGCGCCGTCCTACGACTCGTCCTGCGCCTTCTACCTGACGCCGCCGACGACCGCGCCGGTGGCCGTCATGGGGGACGAAGAGGTCAGAGGGAGCTCGGCCAGCGTGCGGCTCGGCTCCGGCGGCCTGTACGCGCCGGAGCACGAGTGGGTAGCCGCCGATGTCATCTAGCGGCGAGCGGATCTCGACCGGAGTGATGGTCGCTAGAGAGTTGAAGAAGTATCATTTAAAGCAGTGGGTCCGTTGACAAATAGGAGGAAATAAACTGATATTGGGTGTTATGATTTTACATTGCGACCCGCCCATTTTATGAAGCATTGAAGTTGGCGCAGTCAAATCAAATCTTCAGCGCACCCATCCGCTGACTGGATACTCCCATCCATGATAATTATCACAGAGTGGTCCGCTCTGATCTATTTGTTTGTATTTTCTGTCAAAATTGCACCTCATACAATAACCCAGTCAGTTCCTGAAATTTTAGAAAAAAGTCAGAAATATCGAACGGTGCCCTAGTCGCCAAAACGGGAGTCATCGCAGCTCCCGAGTCATCTCTGATGACGGGAGTGCACCTAAGCTAAGTGTCCGACGCCTGCTCCGGCGCCACCAACTAGGGCTCACAATCGCATTGAAGCGCTCGGTGAGACGGCATGAGCAGCTCCGGGGACGGAGAGGCGTCGACGTGCGGCTGGCGGCGGCCGGCCGGCTCCTGCGAGCCCGTCGCGCGCTCCTGCGCCGAGTGCCTGAACGTGGTGCCCACCAGCGGCGAGGTCCGAGCTTCGCATCGATCGTCCGTGGCTGCTCCTCCGGGCGTCTCTGTGGCTCACTGACGGTGTCTCTCTGTCGGTGGCTCGTGGTGGCTCCAGGAGTGCAAGCTGCTGCCGCTGAGCGGCATGTGTGTGCGCGCCGACTTGTCGGCGGACGGCGAGGACGTGTGGTCGGTCCCGGTGATCCCCGACGGCAACGGGTCGTTGGTCCAGATGAACCTGCCTCCTCTCCTCTCCAACAGCTCCGACTACTGCGCCGCCGACGACTCTGAGTGCGCTGCGTGTCTTCGGACCGCCGACACAACCAGCAGCGTGTGCTACGGAGCGTCAGGCTGCGTCTGCCTAGGCGCGTGCGCGTCGGAAGCGTGGGACGCCACGGCCGCCCTGCTGCTTCCCGCGGTCTTGGCCAACGAGCCGTTCAACAGCAGCGACTGCGCCGTCGTTGTAGGCGACGAGGACATTAATGCTGAGACCGGTAGAGCTGCCAGTAGTCCGAACTGGTTAGACACAACGAGCGACAACGAGTGCTTGTGGGCGCCCCCCACGAACATTTACAGACGCAGGGCGTGCCAGAACCCGCGGTCGTGCTACGACTGCCTGAACACGCCGCTCGACAGCGGAACGGTACTGCCGCGCCTCTGTCTGCAGCTTGTCATGCCAGCCCGGCCGGTGTGACTGACTGACTGACTGGCCGTGCTTCCTTGGCTCAGAAGTGCACCGTCACGCCGCAAGGACTGTGCACGACCATGGACGCGTACGACTACTTGAGCGACTACCGGCTGAACGCGAGCGCGCACGCGCCGCACTTCTTCCCGTCCAGTAACACGACGTACTGCGAGGCCGACGACACGACGTGCCGAGCCTGCCGGACGTCTCCGCCCTTCGTTGCGGGGTTCCAGAACAGACAGGACCAGTCGGCCTTCTGCGTCGGCGCAGGTGGCTGCGTGTGCATTGGCTTTTGCGACTCGTCCAACTACGACGAGATGGTGCTAGACATGCTGTGCGACTCCAGCCTCGGCAGGGAGGTCGATCCCGCGTCGATCGTGCCCCCCAACTCGCTGCGGATCATCGGACTGATCGTCGCCTTGTGCATCGCCGTTCCTGTGGTGGCCGTGGTCTGGTGCGGCAAGAGAGGTACGCCACACTCGCACAGCACTGCCTACTGCCGTCCGTCGGGTCTTCTCACTCTGACTGCCTGTGACCGCATGCGCAGCCCAACGAGCGGCCCGAGCGCGCGCTCTGGCGTGGCGCAACCGCCCTCCGGCCAACGGCCCGCTGCTCGGGCTCGAAGGCTGGAAGAAGTTCCGCGAGGAGCTGATCGAGCAGGAGCAGCGGACGCTGCAGGGCGAAGGCGGCGACGGTGACGAGGCGAGGCCCACTGTCTCCGTCACGATCGAGTTGCAGCGGCCGATGGCCGTGGCGAACGCGACGCGCGAGTCCGAGACGGACGAACAGCGGGAGGACGAGGAAGAGGCGGAGCAGAAGCAGAAGCATAAAGAGGAGGAGGAGGAGGAGAAGGAGGAGGAGACAGACGTTGAGGGCGAGACGGCGTACGTCCCAATGACCGACAGAGAGGACGAGCGGCGGCAGTCCCCGTAACGTACATACGAGGTTCATAGTCTCTCGGTGATCCATTCGCGAACCTATCAGCTCTTGTTCAACCGGATTAGTCAAGCGGCGCGAGCCGTCATCGGTCTCCTGGTTCGAATTTTTCTCTTGGATAAAGTATTGAATCCCTTCATTATGTGTATCTTTTCAGGAGGCCGCTTGGTATCATCCTATATCGCAGTCGTCGTCGTATTCGCCACTTGGACACTGCCATAATCGCCCCGGCCAGCAGACGAACATACGGAGCGCCACACGCTTCGGTGAGGACGGATTACGGCTCGCCACAAGCGATCCCGCCGTCTCCCCGCGCCCGCTGAGCGGCTCGGACCGGCTGCTGATGCTAGAGACGTCGACATGCAGCTGGGCGGCGACGATCTCGCCCGACGGGTGCGCCGTGAGGCCGCGCTCGTGCCGCGAGTGCCTGAACGAGGCGCCGACTAGTGGCCAGGTGAGGGAGGCTCGGTGGCGCTTGTAACACTCACGGATAGCGTTGGTCGGGCGAGCACTAACACCCAACCGAACAACAGAGCTGCTCACTGGACTCGTCGGGAGTCTGCACGAGCATGGCGCTGTACGACGCGTCGCTCGACTT
This sequence comes from Phytopythium oedochilum, assembly GCA_023338025.1. Taxonomy (NCBI): domain Eukaryota; phylum Oomycota; class Peronosporomycetes; order Pythiales; family Pythiaceae; genus Phytopythium; species Phytopythium oedochilum. Next base: position 41,066 of record JAADXX010000112.1, on the reverse strand, counting down.
TCGTCGACCCAATGGATCCTCTTCCAGCCAAAATAGCAACTACTTCCCGGCGTCTTCGGCGAACTACTGCGACGCCACCGACGCGCAGTGTTTCGCGTGCCTCAAGAGCTTGGGCGGCAGCGCGCTGAGCCACCTGTCCGCCTACTGCACCGGCACCGACGGGTGTGTGTGCGTGTCGATATGCGAGTCGTCGGGGTGGCCAGCGATCGCAGCGGCGCTGCTCGAGTCTGCCATCCAACTAGACAACGAGACTCTCCCTGCGGACGGCTGCGTCATCTCGGAGTCTTCCGCAAGCGCCAGCTCTAGTGGCAGCAGCCAGAGCCTGACAGCTGCAAGCACCAACGATGCGTGGATGGAGTCGACCACCACGACCAGCAGCAGCAGCAGCAGCACCGCCGGCTCCCGTCACTCGACTAGCACGTTCACGATCGACCTGCCGATTGGCACGATTGGGTTGGTGCTGGGAGCCATCGTCGTGGTCGTGCTGCTGCTCGTTCTCGCCGTCTCCAGGCGCAGCCTGCGGCGAGAGGACGAGAGGAGACAGCAGCGGAGGAGCGAGCGGCGCGCCAGGGGTCGAAGCTCGTCGCTCCCGTCCGCCGCGTTGACGCTGCCGGCGTGGAAGGCGCTGCGCGAGGAGCTGATCGAGAACGAGCAGCCCGTGTCGACGGCGACCGGACGACTGAGCCAAGTGGGCATCATCGACAGCGCTGGCACCCGCGGGTCGATTGCCCAGGTCGCAGTGCACCAGAGTGCAACGGACCCGATTCTGCAGGGCGAGTCGGTCCTGCGATGATGACCAGGAGGTTTTACGACAGGCTCTAAATTTTAATTTCATTCATATTTGATTTCCGACATTTTTAAACGTACTGTAAGTGATACAGTTTATGCGACATTTGTGCACATCCAGATGTCTTTTTTAGAAGGCACTGGTGACTCGTTCATACAAAGTCCGATACAGTCAGCTCATCTTTCTTCGTGTGACTCCAAACGATGATGGGTTCGCCATCAGCATCTTGTCCGTCCTTGACTGAAACGCCTAAAACGAATATTTGTGTAAACATTGGTCCACCAGTTTATAGATACTGTGTGTTGTACTTATAGATAGTACCTGTATCTATGCATATTGCACCCCAACTGTTTGTATCATACACCTACGTCATCACGTCGCCACTGGAAAATTGAATCGCCTTACTTTGTCCAGTATAAATCCAAGAGCTCTTTGGTCGCCACCAAACAGAGCATACTCAGTCCAAGACACAGTCGCTCCATCCTGAGACTGGAGCTCCTGGCAGTGCCAGGCCTGGACGCCGCAGACTCGTCCGTTCCCTCTCAGCGACCGCCATGTCGACCGCCACGGCCAACGCGACCAGCGCGGCGGCGTCCGCCTCTTCGTCCTCGCGGTCCTCGTCGAGCGGCGCGGATGTCGGCGTGGGGGCCGAGACCAGGAGCGCCAACCCGGCCGACTCGTGCATGTGGCAGGGCGGCAGCGACTGCGGCAAGCCGCGGAGCTGCTTCGACTGCCTCAACGTGGCCATCGAGCGCGACTCGGTGCGTGGCTGGGTACCCCCCATAACTGGCTGTGTGTGCGACTAGAGCGTCGACTGACGCGCTTCCCTGCGCGCTCCAGTGCGCGATCGACCCGTACGGCGAGTGCGTGAGCATCAGCGAGTACGAGAAGTTCGTGAACCGGCGCAACTACTACGTGCCCAACTACAAGTTCTTCCCGGCCAGCAACTACTCGTACTGCGGCGCGGACGACGCGCGCTGCGTCGAGTGCCGCGCCAGCTGGACGGACGTGACGTACCGGTCGGTGGACGCGACCTACTGCACGGGCGAAGGCGGTTGCGTCTGCATCTCGCTGTGCGAGGTCAAGGACTACGACGACGCCGTGCTGAGCATGCAGAGCTGCACGACGGGCGCCTACTCGCTCGGGCTCTCGACCACCTCGACGCGCGTGCTCATCGCCGCGGCCGTCGGCATCTCGGTCGCGATGCTCTTCTTCGCCATCGCGCACGCCGTCAAGCGATACGTGCGCACGCTGGACGGCAGCCCGAGCGAGCTCGACGGTGAGTTTCGTGCGTGTTGGCCGCTGCATGTCCACCCTTCTGCGTACTGACAGACGTTTGCTGCTTGACGGAACGACAGCGGAGGGGCGTCTGCGTCCTCGTCGGACCGTCGCAGAGCGCCGACCGCCGCGCACCGGGCCGCTGCTCGGGCTTGACGGCTGGAAGTCCATGCGCGAGAAGCTCATCGAGACGGAGCGCACCGAGATCCAGGGCGGCGGCGCGACGCTGGGCAGCCAGCAGGCGAACGACGCGGCGGCCGAGGCGCCGGTGATCGTCATCGAGCACGGAGACGGCTATCGGCCCATGTCGCCCAGCGCAATGGCTGGCGAGCGGAGCGCGCCCGCTACGACCCCGAGCGCCCCTCTTCCGTCGGCGCCTCCGGTAGCAGCAGAGCCGACAAGGGCGACTGCCCAGTCGATATAATTCCTCGATCAAACTCTTCGGGAGTCGAGGTTGTGCATGGTTGGTCCGCTCGGAGGGGAGCGGCGTTAATATTAAGCGTTGCGTCGATGCCATTGCTCCATTGCTGCGGTCCATGCCGACCGACGACGGCCTTATTGACCGCCCAATCAATGGACACCGCGCGTCCGTCGAGCAGCTATCAGGAATGGTCTATTGCTCTCCAACTCTTGACGTTGTTGACTCCTTCCTGCTCTAAGGGCTCTGCCCTAAGAGCAGAGGCTGCAGTAATCCTACTGGACGATGTGCGTAGCGTCAACTCGCAGACGGCGGCGTGCTCGCGTCACAAGCAGTTCTGCCGTCATCGTGCGGCCGCCTTGGAAGCAGGACCCGGTGCTGATAGAGAGAGAGACCGATGAGCAGCAGCGACTATCACTGGTCACAGGCCGATCTGCCGCTCGGGACGATAGGTGTGGTGCTTTGCGTCGTCGCCCTGCTGGTGTTGGTGCTTGTCCTCTCCATCTCCAGGCGCGAGCAGCGGCGCCAAGACGCGAGGGATCGCCAGAGGAGAACCGAGCGACGCTATGAAGCTCGCAGCTCGCTGGTTCCATCCGCGGCGCTGGCGCTACCCGGCTGGAAGGCGCTGCGCGAAGGTCTCATCGAGAACGAGCAGCCTGCGTCGACATTGCTGAGCCAAGTCGGCATTCTCGACCGCCAGCAGCCACGAGCGTGCGGCGACCACCATGCAGCAAGACAACAGAGGCAAATACATCCGAGCGCGACCTTGCAGGGCGAATAGTACGTGCAGCGAGGTGGCGATTGCCATTCTGATGGAGTGCGACGCAAATGAAGCCACCGCTGCAACGATCCCATCCATTGACATCCAAACCCACTGCCTTAACGAGATGACCGACTGTCGGAGACTGTGCCGCGTCGACAGCGGAGCTGAGCTACGGCTCTTTCACCGCGACGCCGACATGGCCAATGTGGCTGACCGACGCCAGGTTGTCGAACGCCGCCTTCACCTCTTCCGGCTCAAACCCGAACGTCTTGTTGACGCACGGGCGGATGCCCTTTCGCGACTAGAACCGGACCAGATGAGACGTGAGCTCATGCCTGCCTGTCATCACGCCACGCACGACGTAGCCCTTGACAAGAGCCAGCAGCGCGGCGGTGGGCATGTCTTCCGGCGTCAAGGCCGCGAGGTGTCGAGCGAACTTCTAAATAACTCAGTAGTACATATAATACTCACTTGACGTGTTATAATAGTGTAAACTTGGTGTAATTTTGATACAGTAGTACATCGCATTTTGACTTGATTTTCGAAGGTGCTTCGCTCATCCCCCACGCGTGCCGTGCACGTGCCATCATTGCGCCAGCCGTTCGAATACTTTATCCTATACAATTGCACCCGCGAGAGTCTCCGCTCACGTCGCCGCCTCCTCCATCGCTCGCCCATCAAACGGCTCCGTGCGCTCTGGAAGCGCCCGGAGAAGCGCCATGGCGACCAACAGCTCGGACGGCAGCGGCTCGATGGCCACCGTGACGGCGCCCGCGTCGAGCGCCGGCAGCCAGAGCGAGGTCGGCGCCGCCGTCGTCAAGGCCGAGAGCTCCAACGCGGGTGACTCGTGCACCTGGTACGCCGGCGGGTCGTGTCTGCGGCCGCGCTCGTGCGCCGACTGCCTCAACGTGCTGCTCTCGTCCGACTCGGTGCGTCCCGCCGCCGCAGCCACCTGCCCGTGGGGTCTGACTAACCCTCGTGCGGTCATCGATCGCAGTGCGCCATCAACCCGGACGGCGCGTGCGTCGGCAGCTCCGAGTACGAGACGTACGTCAACTCGCAGGCGTACTTCATCCCCAACTACAAGTACTACCCGTCGGACGCGTACTCGTACTGCCCGTCGAGCGACGCCAAGTGCGCCCGGTGCGTCTCCGAGTGGCACAGCAAGTCGTCCGCGAGCGTCACCACCTCGGACGTGTGCACGGGCGAGGGCGGCTGCGTCTGCGTCGCCGCGTGCGAGGTGACGGACCGCATCGCGACGATCCTCCATGAAGAGGACTGCTCCGGTGGCAGCTCGAGCGCTTCGGACTCGTCCACGTCGTCCACCGAGCGCGTCCTGGTCGGTCTCGCCATCGGCGCCATCTTCGGGCTCTTCTTCTACGCCGTCGTCTGGGTCCTGCGCCGCTACCTCGCCATCGTGCGGCAGCATGAGACTGGTGAGCTGGCGTGTCTAGGAGGTGAGGTGTCCAGCTCCACGGCATGTTGGCTAACGAGGGTTCGCTGACTGGCAGTCCGAAGGAGCGCCCGCCGAGAGCCGCGCACGGGTCCGCAGCTCAACCTGAACGGGTGGAAGTCGCTCCAACAGAAGCTCGTCGAGACGGAGCGCGCGCAGCTCTCGCGCGAGCCGGTCGGCGCCCAGCGGGAGTCGACTGTCGACCCCGCAGCTTCTCCTACTGCTGCTGGTGCTGCTACTGAAGTGTCCACGCCGACGGCGGAGGACTCGGCCCAGCCGTACGCAGACCAAGACGCGCCGCCCTTGATGGGGACGATGCTGACCGCAGTGGGCGGATCGGCCGTGATCATCGAGCGCGGCGATGCGTACCGGCCGCTGTCCCCGAGCCGCATGAACGCGCACCAGCAGTCCTGACCGGTTGAATGTCAATGTATCCACGTGACACGGAGGCCACGACGGACACGCCGGTTCCCATCCCCGCTTCCATTTTCCTCCGTTGAGAGACACGCGGGCGGAACTATTGCTCACTCACTCAGCCTGAGTCACTCAGGCTCCAGCCGCCTCCCGTCCACGCACTGCGCGGTGCTCGCTCAGCTCCGTGCCTAGTGACATAGTCACAGCATCAGCCAGTCAGCCAACGCGCCATGACCAACAGCAGCAGCAGCAGCAGCAGTAGCGACGCCGACAGCTCGTCGTCGAGCTCCATCTCATCCGCCGACCCGGTCGACGGGTCCCTGGCCGACTCGTGCACGTGGTACGCGGGCGAGGCGTGCGTCGTCCCGCGCGCGTGCGGCGACTGCCTCAACGCGGCGCTGGCCAGCGGCGACTCGGTCAGTTCCTCCGCGCCTTGGCTCTATTATCCGCCCCGCGAGACGCTCACCCGCCGCCGCTGCCTTTGATACACTGCAGTGCGCGCTCGACTCGACGCTCGGCATGTGCGTGCCACTCGGCTCGGTCGCGTCCGGCTCGGTGGATGACGCCTCGGGCCGGTACTTCACCGCGGCCAGGAACTCGTACTGCTCGGGCGAGGACGCGACGTGCGCCGCCTGCCGCGCCAAGTGGCTTGAGCAGTACGAAGCGGTCGGATACGTGCGCGCCAGCTCCGCCGTGTGCGTCGGCGACGGCGGCTGCCTGTGCGTGGCTGCGTGTGTCGACCCGGAGTGGTCGGCCGCGGTGCTCTCGGACCAGTGCGCGCTCGTCGGCGGCGTCTTCTCGAGGGCCGTGGCCTGCATCGGCATCGGCGGCTGCGTCCTCGTGCTCCTCCTGTTCGTCTGCGCGTGTCTGCGCCGGTGGACGCAAGAGCACGAGCACCCGACGCTCGCTGGCATCGTCCGCCGGGTCTACCTCGGGACGAGCGACGCTGGAGATGACGAGCAGGGACGACAGCGACCCGGGACAGAGCTCGAGGTGTTCTACTTCCGGCGCTACGGCCGCCGCCGTCCGCAGAGTCCGCGCGCGGCGACACACAGCGAGCGAGCGCTGGCGCTGCCGGCGTGGTCGTCCATGCGCGAGGCGCTCATCGAGAGCGAGAAGCGCCGGACCGAGGCGCCGCCGAGGCTCACGCGCGCATGTTCGACCTCCGCGACCGACTTGGAGGCCGACGAGCACGTCGAGGTCGAGCGGCAGCAGCCAGAGTGACGCAGCGTGTAGACCCCGAGCGGTAGGTACCATGTAGATCCTTGGTGGTGGATAGAACAAAGGCCTTGGTCGGTCTCCCAAGCCTCCATGGATCGCAGCATCTCCTGTGTACCGCCCGCCGTGTCTGGTGCTGGCGCCTTGGCCAACTCTTTGCCTTCGCCATACCGATCGCTAGTCATGGAGAGGATGCGCGCTCTCACATGATGTGGGATCAGAAGTGCGGTGCCGACGAGGAGCACTAGGTGAACCCTCACAGATTCGAATCCTCCCCCCCCCGGCGTCCTCGTCAACGATGAACTCGACAGCCAGCCAAGCGGCGGCGACGGTCGAGGCCCCGGCCGTGGGCGACAGCTGCGTGTGGGCGACGGCCGCGCAGGAGTGCGTGGCGCCGCGCTCGTGCTTGGACTGCCTCAACGTCCCCGTGAACGACGGCCAGGTCCGACGTCCGGCGCGCTGCTTCGCTGGTGGCCGCGGAGGTGTCTCTGACGCGTCGTCGCTGTGTCCACCGATCAGTGCGCGATCGACTCGCAGGGCGTGTGCGTGAGCGTCTACGACCTCTCGACGTCCGAACTGGCGGCCGGCAGCTACTGGGCGTCGGGCGAGCACGAGTACTGCGCGTCGAGCGACGCCGACTGCGCGGCCTGCCGCTCCGGATGGTCGCAGCAGTTCCATGTGAAGGGCCAGCTCTCGTCGGACCCGGTGTGCGCCACGGCGAGCGGCTGCGTGTGTCTCTGGGCCTGCTCCGACCCGAGGCGCCACGAGAGCGTCGTGAGCTCCTACTGCGCTTTGCTCGGCTCGGGACAGCTGGCCATGGTCTCGGGCATGGCCTTCGGCATGTTCCTCGCCTTCGTCGCGCTCGCGCTCATCCTGCGCGGCTGGCTGCGCAAGTACGTCGCGCGCCAGGAAGAAGCGCGCGCCAGTCGGCGGAGGCGGCCGCGGCGACAGCCCTCGGGCCCGCAGCTGCAGCTCTCGGCGTGGAACTCCATGCTCGACAGGCTCATCGAGAGCGAGAAGGCGGCCGAGGACGCGGCGCCTCCGCGGCTGGCGCGCCAGCCGTCCGCGCTGGCGGTCGCCGCGGCGTTGTCGCCATCGTCCGAGCGCCACCAAGAGCAGGTGCCGCCGGTGTAATAACTACATGGCGGTTGTAAATGGATGGGTGCGTTTATGTTGGTCGTTGTATAGGGTTAGCCTTTTCTTCAACGAGTCCGTCGCAGGGTTACGCTTGACGGACGCACAGTGTGTGACACATACGTACCGTAGGTACCTTGAAGTACCATACATACAGTTGCGGTGCCGATAGAGTGCATGTGTACAGTAGGTGAAGCCACCGTGATGGCCGTCGAAATTTGTCGCCTCGAATAATAATGGGCCGAAAATGCAAGCGCGAAGCGAGGATGTAATGACCCGATCCGAATTACGAGATCACCTCTTATTGCGATGGCGTAATCCCCCATGCAACGGATTCCCCATACTCAGCTCAAGTCTATTCGCGCTGCTCCTCTCACCTTCCTTCTACTGGTCTCCCATGAGCCATGAGCGAGGCGGGCTCAGGCTCAGACTCGAACGCGCGCGGCGCCAAGCAATACACCACGCCATCAATACACCGACCGCCGACGCGATGGCCAGCAGGTCGGCGTCGCGGAGCGCCGGCGACAGCGCCAGCGCCGGCGTCGCGGTCGGCGACAAGGCGACGTCCGACACCAGCGACTCGTGCACGTGGTACGCGCAAGGCGAGTGCTTCAGCCCGCGCACGTGCTTCGACTGCCTCAATGTGCTGGTCCGGGGCGACACGGTGGGTGCGCTGGCTGTCTCCAGTCGCTGCATGCGACCGCGTGGACTCACGGCGCGCGCTTGTGTGTCTATGGTGGGGCCAGTGCGGCATCGACCTGTCCACGGGCGCCTGCACGAGTCTCGGGAGGCTGCGTCTCGGCAGCAACAGCACCTTGTACTCGTCGCAGAGCTCCACGTACTGCGCGGCGGAGGACGCCGCGTGCGCCGACTGCAACGCCAACTGGGTCGACGAGTACCTGAACACGAACACCCCGCCGGCGAACAGCGCGCAGTGCGTCGGGGCCGACGGGTGCGTGTGCCTGGCCGTCTGCGCGCAGCCGGCGCGCGAGTCGCGCATCTCGGACGACTTCTGCTCCTTGTTCGGGACGCAGACGACGCGCGTCCTGGCGTTCGGCGCCGTCGGCATCGGCGTCTGCCTCTGCTTCGCGCTGCTCGCCATGGTCACGCGCTACGTGCTCAATCGGTTCGCCCCCGAGGCGATCACGCTGCCGCCCTCGAGTGTGCAGCGGGAGCGGCGGCGGCGCACGCGCCGCATCCCGAGGCGCGAGCCCTCGGGTCCGCAGCTCGACTTGAGCGGCTGGAAAGCGATGCGCGAGCAGCTCATCCAGACTGAGAACACGACGCTCTCGCTGCCTGTGGTGAACGCGGCGGTCGCTGTGGAGGACACCGGAGACGACGACGACAGCGACGACAGCAGCAGCAGTAGCGGCAGCGAGCGGGAGACTGAGCAGCCGACGACCCGCTTGGAGCCCAACGCCACCGCCATCACCGTGGAGCAGGGCGACGCCTATCGCCCGCTGTCGCCAAGCCAGCTTCACGCGCATCGCGGGCCGAACTCGTAGCTTGTCTGTGAAATGGCGGTTGAATAAATATAGTCCCAGCAGATTCATAGCTAGCGCAGTGCTTCTCCGCCAGTCTTCCACTCACAAGAGCATGCGCGACATCGCGGGTGGCGTCACGAGCTCGTCGAAGCAGTCGTCGGCGCTGTTCTCGTGCCCGATCTCGCCGTCGAATCCCTCGTGCTCGTCCATGAACGGGATCACGTACGAGGGCGGCGACAGCATCGCGCTCGACGACAGCGACGACGCCGTGAAGCGCCTCGAGTCGCGGGCATCCTCGCCAAGCAATGCGTGCTCGCCATCTTCCTCAAACATCCCAAGAGTAGGAAGCGATCGAGAAGACGTTAAGCACTCCGACGATACCGTGTCGCCGTAATACCCGGGCTCGCACGGCACGCAGCTGGAGATGGCCACGCGCCGGATACCGCTTGAGACCACGACGGGCTCCAGCGTCTCCTTCTCGAGCACCTGCTCCCGCATTGCTCGCCAGCCAAACAGCCGCAGAGACCGGCCGTCGTCGCTGGTGTCCTCCGCCGACCCGCCATCCGTCTGGTGGGTCGATGCCTCCGCGGTAGCAGACCCGGCGCGTAGGACCCTGGTGCTTCTGGTGCTTCTGGGACCTGTTCGGCGAAATAGCGCTGCGAGGAGCGACTCCGGCGGCCGTGGGTCCCTTCGTGGCGAAAGCGCTGGCGCCTGCGGAGTGCCAAGGTCCCGATTCCTCCGCAAATACGACTGGCGATGCCGCTTGCTCATGTACATGACGACCGCGAGGGCGACCGCGAGTAGTCCGAGCACCGCGCCTGCCAGTCCCCAGAACGAGCTGGCGCCTGTGTCTGTACCGCCTCCCTCTTTCCCACCGACACCGCCACGCGCTGAGTCGTCGGCGGTCCCTCCAGCGTTGGCCGGCGTCATGTTGCCTGCGGTCGACGACGCGCTGCTGCCTGTCTGTCCCGCGGCGGTCGTGTTAAAGCACTGGCTGCCGCCGACGCGCATGGACCAGTCGTTCATCTCGCACAGCGCAATGCACACGCAGCCGTCGTCGCCCAGGCAGAACAGCGACGTCCTCGTGATGGACCCGGGCGAGTAGTCGAGGAAGATGTTGCGGCGGCAGGCGGTGCACTTGGCGTCGCCCCAGGAGCAGTACGAGGCGTTCGCGGCCGCGAACTCCGAGCCCGGGCCCGAGATGAGCGTGGCGCCGACGTCCACGCCGATCGCCGACGCGCTGCCGGACGCCGTCGCGTTGGCGTTGACCGCCGTAGCGAAGTGGAAGTCCCGCGCCGCCGTGTAGTTGCCCGTCATGGACACGCACTGCCCGCGCTCGTTCACCATGCAGCCCTGTGGTTTCGTTCGCCCACACGCCCACCGTTAGTCCAGACGCAACAACACACAAGCAGCAGCAAAACGCAGCAGCACGCAGCAGTCGCACGCACCGCGCGCTCGGGGGCGACGACGTAGTTGAGGCAGTCGAAGCACGAGCGCGGCGCGCGGCAGCCGCCGGCGCTCACGGGGTAGTACGCGCAGCTGCCCTGCGTGCGCCGGTACATGAGGTCCGCGTCGCTGGACGCGGACGACGACTCGTCGCCGTAGGCGCTCACCAGGAAGCCGTCCGCGCCGGAAGCGTCGCCCACGACGCCGTCCATTACGCCGCCGGCGCTGCCGCTGGCGCTTGAGCTGATGGAGCCGGCGCTGCGCGAAGAGGTGGCCGGCGCCGAGGCGTTAAGCGCCGCGAGCTGGCGCCGGACGCCCGCGCGCGCGCGCAGGTCGCCGCTGGGCACGGAGACGGAAGGCGGCATGCTCGCTCGCCTAATGCTCTTCGTGTTCTCCCGCCAGTCCGCACTTGACTGAGTCAAGCAAAAAGCCGTCGGGTTGGGTGTGAAGGGTTCTTTGCTGGGTTTCAGCCAATCACACCGCCAGGTTTAAAGGCTCTGGTTTTGGCAACTGGCTTGCCCTTGCCCTTCACTCTCCCACCCTAAAGCAAGATACGGTTATGCTGTGTACTCTAACACACAATGCGGCAGCCAATATGTTCGAGGCGAGGCCAATATGTTCGAGGTGAGGCCAATATGTTCGAGGTGAGGCCAATATGTTCGAGGAAGGTGTTGAGGCCGTGTGTTTGCTGACGGCGGAGAGCATGACGGTGGAAGGAACGCCAAGGAGCCGGCGAAGGCGGGCGCCAAGCGCTGCGTGAGCCGCTCGGACGCCTCGATCCAAAGTATGGTATCCTAATGTGTTCAACGAAGAGGCGGGCGGGTTATTATAGCAGGCCGTGTTCGAGATCGTCGCGCTGCCGGAGGTGCAGGTCCTCATGAACGGTTACTACACGACCATTTTCGCCTTACGGGCAGATGTCCTCGGGCAGATGTCCTCGGGCAGATGTCCTCGGGCAGACGTACACGGTGGAGGGCGAGAGCATCGATGGCCCGGAGCTGCGGCGGCGTCATCCCGCTCACGGTGACCGAGATCTTCCGCAACGTCATGGCGCCGGGCGAGAACCGCGAGTTCTTTATCATTGAGCATCAACAAGTCGCTGTCGGCGCTCGGCATGGTCATCATCAACGTGTCGACCAGCAACTACAATACGCCCAAGACCATCTCGACGTTGCGCTTCGGTATGCGCGCCAAGTCGATCAAGAACGAGGCCGTGGCGAACGAGCAGCGCAGCGTCGAGGAGGACAAGATCCGGCTCGCGGACGCCGAGAAGCTCGTTGCGACGCAGCAGACGTTCATCTCTAGCAGGGCGAGCACATCGATGCGCTCGAGACGCCGCACGTGCTTCTTGAGGAGCTGCGGGAGGCCAAGAACCTGCAGGAGCAGTCGATGGAGGAGAAAACCCACCAGCGCGAGACGGCGCATTCGGAGCTGCGTGTGGACCACGACCGGCTCAGCTTCGAGCTTAAGGATCTGAGCATCCACGCCGAGATGCTGCAGCACGAGTTGCTCGAGGTGGCGGGCATTGTGGTTGTGTTCGAGTAAGGCGGCGGCGGTGCGCTCTTAGGAAGCTATTGGCAGCAGCTGCGGCGTCTGCAAGCGAGACAGTAGAGAAGACCGACGCCACGAACAACAGTGGGAAGGCCACGGAAACGCCAGCAGCGACTCCTTCGCCCCCAAAGTCTCAGACTGCTGGCAAAGATGGAGCGCAGGGAGAATCGCCCAATGGAGGCTCCGCGCAGCTCCAAGCTCAAAGTGCCGCGCTGGAAGCCGAGCTCAAGGATTACAAGTCGACGTACAGGCAGCGGCAGCCGGGGGCGGAGCGTGAAGGCATGTTGGTGCGGGAGTATCAGCACATGCGGTCGATCCAGCAGAAAGCTCGAGCGGCTCGTGGCCGTGCACCGGCAGCTGGTGCGCAAGTACGCGTCGCTGGAGCTTGAGCTGACCGAGTCGAAGAAGAAGCTGGCGCTGCGCGACGAGCGCATCAAGCAGGTGGAGGCGGACAGCCGAATCATTATGGCCGGCAAACATGTGGATGCTTTGGTGGTAGAGCACGGTGCGGACGGGCAACATGGCCGTGTTTGAGTGCTCGGCGCAGCAAGCACAAAAATCGAAAACGTCAAATTTCATCTACACATATAATGTGCCGTTTAACATGAAGTATATATAATCTTGATTTCGACGTCTAAAATAACACAAAAATCGTCATTTGACTTGTCGATTAGGGGTGTACCGTCCATGCATTGCGCATACATCACGCTAAATGTATTGGTTTTTCAACTCATCACGAGAGTCAGAAAGTCGAGCCTCTTCACTCGAAATTGGCCGGAATCGCGTGGCGTCTGGGGGTTCATCTGCCAAGCGGCAACACTCGAGCTCGAGCGAAGCGATCACCACGTCTTCCAGGCTTGCGGCGGCGCTCCACAGGCCCCTCCAGGACAGCGTGAGCTGCGTTGTGTGTGTGTGTGGCGACGAGTCCCCTTCAGGCGCCTTATTTCGACAGGCAGGTGTCTTCCCTCGTCCTCCAGCGTCTCGAACGGAATAAGAAGGGCATGTCCTCTACCGCCTCGTCATACGAGGACGAGATCACGTTCCCGACGTCCTCGGCCTCCGTGTCCGGCACTGTCACGAGCTACTCGACGACGGAGGGCGACGACCAGAGCGACGGCAACGGGAACAGGGACAGCCGCAGCACCAACGGCATGGACAACGACGAGTCGCCCCCGAGCGCCAACAAGAACGACGACGACGACGACGACAGCGACGACGAGAGCGACGACTTCAAAGATGGCAGCGACTTCCGGCGGACGCACGGCTCGTGCGAGTTCTACCCGTCCATATCCAATGACTGCCAGGTACTGCGCTCGTGCTACGACTGCCTGAACTACAACGTTTCGTCCGAGCCGCACGGCTGCATGGTCAACACCATCGGCGTCTGCTCGCGGCGCAGCGCGTACAACCCGGCGCTGGACTACCGCCTGGGCCGCGCGGCCAACGACGCGAGCTCAATCTCGTCCGGGAGCGGCGGCAGCAGCAGCGGCAACGGTGGCGCGACGGTCGCGTACGACGAGCACCAGTTCCTCGCGGGCGCCGCGACGTACTGCGATCTGGACGACCGGCAGTGCGCAGCGTGCATCGGCAACCAGTTCTCGGCCGTGATCTTCCGCCACTCGGACACGGCGCGCAGCCAGTTCTGCTACGGCGAGAACGGCTGCGTGTGCATCGCCGTGTGCGAGGCGCGCCGCATCCACCCGCCGCCGTTGGACAAGAGCTGCATCGTCAACGCGATGAGCGCCAACGAGCAGGACAGGGGCGCCGACTACGGCTCCGCCTTCGTGATCGCCGGCGCCATGGTCATGGCCGTGATCGTTGTGCTCGCCATCTACCGCATCCGCAAGCGCGGCGAGTCCGTCGCGAGCGACAGCGATGGCAGCAACAGTCTCCTGTCCGCGAGCCACCGCACGAGCGACGGTGACGACGACGACGGCGGCCACAACCACCTCGTCATCACGCCCGGCCACGACGCGTCCCCGGTCGCCATGGCCGTAGCGGTCCCGATGCCGACGCGCTCGTCGTCCTTGTTGTCCGCCGGCAAGGGCTCCATCCTGCTCAACCTGTTCAACTGGAACGCCATCCGCGAGGTGCTCGTCCAGCACGAGCAGTTGCGGCGGGAGGGCATCGACATGTCGTCGCTGCCGGCCGACACGACCGGCGTGGACGCGGACGGCGTGCCGACCAAGGGCGACGTGCAGTTCCTGGGCGTCGAGCCGTCCGCGCCGGACATGGACGACGAGAAGCCCACGGCGCCGGCTGTCCCGGTAGCCGCGGAGCCCTCGGCGCCGGTCGTGTGGACCGTACGCGCCATGGCCGGGCCTGGGTCCCCGTCCGCACCGTCGGCGCCGGACTTTGACGCCCTGGACGACGAAGACGTCCACCAGGCCTTGCGAGCGCTGTGAGGGCGAGCCCTGGACGCCAAGCCAAGCTATTTAAGTCCGAGGAAGCTGTCATTGGTGTGCGTGGCGTAGCTGTAGGCAGGCACTCTTGTACCTAGCAGTGCATGTGTGTAGCTAGCTGATACTATCAGCCTGATAGGGCGGTGAATGTTGCGCGAGGCGAATAAGTTATGCTGTCCGGTGCATTGCGTCGTCCCCACAGTGCAGTGCATGCTCTGGATTATGGATCCGACACTTCCACCGGATCGACTAATACTACCTGTTTGCGCGACGAACACCTGTTTGCGCGGCTGAGGCGCCTGTAGCAGCGGAATAAGCGGCGACCGCGGCGTCCGACCTGTCAGAGCGAGATGACCGAGCTGGCGCGGTAAATGCGGATCTTATACACTGCGGACGTCGCGCGAGGAACGAGCGTGTCCTGATGGCGGGCGTCCGTCGCGTCCGACAAGTCCTTGGACGAGTCAGTGAGCCCGGACTGACTGTCTATCACTTGACTCAAGTTGAGAGCGCACGCCACCGGCCGGCGTGTCGCAACTTTAGCGATGCACACATTTCTATTTTACATTATAAATTATAAAAAAGATGAACAAAATAATATCTGATCATAATGGATCAATGAATACCACTACAGCAAGGTATCAAATGTTTAACAATGTTTTAAAATACATTAAATAATACAAGAATGTCCTTTTTAGAAATAAAAATAGGCTGTCAAATCTCGTGTGGCGATCCTCCAACTCCTCTGATGTTCTATACCTTGGCTCGTCTCTATCGTCTCATTCCGTGCGTTGACCAGCTTGAAGTCAGTGCAGAGAGCCTGTCATCCTTCATACTGGTAAACAAACCGTAATCGCCTAATCGTCGTGTCATTTGGCCGCCCCATCCGCTCACACTGGAAATTCGCCTTCGGTCCGCAGGCGCAAGGGGGGGCGCGCGCTTCCAATACAAACAGCGACTACAACTGCCGCCGCTCGCCATGTTCTCGGCGCTCATGCGGCGCGTCGCGGCCGCCGGCGACTCGGACGACGACGACACCTACAGCGGCGACGCCTACGGTGGCGACACGTACGGGGAAGGCGAGGGCGAGGGCGAAGGGGACAGCGACAGCTCGTCGTCCTCAAACTCGTCCTCGGGGACGCGCTGGACGGACGCGTACCCGTGCAAGTACTACCCCGCGGACGACGACGGCTGCACGCGTCCGCGCTCGTGCTTCGACTGCCTGAACGTGCCCGTGGATGGCGATCAGTGCATGGTGAGCGAGTACGGGCGGTGCGTGTCCAAGACCGCGTACACGTTCCGCGAGGCGCAGGACTTCCGCCAGTTCCCTCCGGCGGACGAGTACCCGCCGTGGACCGACCAGAAGCTGCAGTTCCCGGCGGACGAGGCCACGTACTGCGACGCGTGGAGCGACCGCGAGTGCGCCGAGTGCCGCGCCTCGGTCTTCGCGGACGTGATGGCCGGCACGGCCAACGAGTCGCTCACGCGCTACTGCCTGGGCGAGCGCGGCTGCGTCTGCGTCGCGCTATGCGAGGCGCCCTGGTGGAACAGCACGATCGGCGCCGAGGTCTGCAACGGCGCCAGGCCGTCCACCGACCTGGACGCGGCCCGGGCGGACACGCAGAAGGGGGACGGCGACCACGGCCGCGGGTCCGGCGCGCAGCTCGCCTTCGAGGTCATCGGGGCCGTCGCGGCCGTCGCCGTCGTCGTCGCCGTCGCGCAGGCCATCAGGCGCCGGCGGGCGCGACACGAGGTGCAGCAAGCGGCCGGCAATGGCACCGGCAGCGAGCAGAGCGGCCAAGGAGGGGACGGGGACGGAGCGGGACAAGGAGGGCCGCGGCCGCAGCAAGGGCCGCAGCTGAGCCTGTTCGGGTGGCAGGCCATGCGCTCCGAGCTGATCGAGCGCGAGCAGCTGCTGCTCGCGGGCGTCGAGGACTTCTCGGACGTGCGCACGGGCTACATCCAGCTGCTGGACGTGCAGGCGTCGGCCCCGGAGGAGGACGCGCCGGCGGGCGCGGGCGGCGCGTCCGCGCCCGTGCTGCTCGCGCCGCTGGCCGGCGCCTCGGCCCCGCCCATGACGCCCACGCTGCCGTCGGCCCCGGACTTTGACGACTCGGACGACGACTTGGACGACGACACGGACGCCCTGTGACACCTAGACAAGAGCCATGAGAGAGCCATGAGAGAGCCATGAGAGAGCTGTGGGGACCAATGGGACGTGCTATTTATTGAGCTCGAGTCCGCTGGCGATGGAGAATAGATACTGAAGCACGTGGCGGCAGGACGCAGGGCGAGCTAGCAGCCGCCGCCGCCCACGAGCGGCAGGCACGACGTCGCCGGCGCGATCGCCAGCCAGTTGTACGCGAACGAGACGCTGAAGGCGGCCGCGAAGCCCGCGATGGTGCGCGAGGCGAGGCGCCGGCCCTGCTCGTCCTTGGCGTCCGCCTCGGCATGGATCTGGTCGTACGTGCGCACGTCTCGGTGCCGGCGGTGCATGCGCTGGAGCTGGAGCTTCTGCCTTGGCAGGAAGAGCAGGCCGAAGAGCGCGAGCGAGCGGACGGCGAAGCTCACGGCCAGCGCCAAGCCTACGAGCGCTCTCCGCTCGCTCGAGTCGCCCCCAGCACCGCCGGTGTGGCCGGCGTCCTCGTCGTGGAGCGCGTAGCCGATGGCGTTGGAGCACGCGGCCGCTAGCAGCCGCATGATGGTGGCGATGGACACGATGGCGCCCACGACGGCGCCCTCGCCGCCCACGGGCGCGATCTCGACGGCCATGGCGATCTCCAGGACGACGACGAGCGCACGCACGTAGCCCTGAAGCGCGTCCATGACGGCGAAGGTCGACGCGCTCCGCGCTCCCTCGTCGAAGGTCGCGAGCAGGAAGTAGACGAGCTCCGGCGCCAGGAAGACGAGCACGTAGGCGAGCCCGAGGTGCGCGCGCCAGCTCGCGTTGAGCGCGTTGAACTTCCACATGGCGACCGCGCAGACGTAGAGCACCTTCTGGACGATCTTGGCCGACGACTCGGTCTTGGCGGTCACGGCGCACCAGACCGCGAGCTGCTCGAGCGGGGACGGCAGCGAGAACTCGGACAGGAAGACGAAGAGGAAGAGGAAGCGCGTGATCGCCACGGCCGAGCGCTCGCCCAGCGTCCCGCGCAGCACGCGCCAGTGGGTCCTCACGCGCTGCCTGAGCGTCGGTCTCTTCTGCTTGAGCTGGTCCAGGGACGCGGTCGAGTACGACGAGGCCGTGTTTTGCTCGGCCTCATCCTCGGCTTGGGATGGCCGCCGCAGCTCGCGGAAGCCGAGGAGCAGCGCCGGCAGCGGCACGAGAGACGCGAACATGAGGAAGAGCGCGACCGTGCGGAACGAGTACAGCGGCGTGATGCCCAAGGCCGTGATGCGGAAGACGACGCGGTCCGCGACCACCTGGCCCACCGTGTCGCCCGAGAACTGCGTGAGCAGCAGCGTGCCGACGGCCGCGCCGCGCTCTAGCAGCGACTCGCGGTCGCGACACAGCGCCACGACGTGCACCTCGGCGATGAGGAGGCTCAGCACCACGCCCAGGCTGGCGACCATGAGCAGCAGCATGTACACGCCGATGATGGCTCCGCGGTTCTCGGCCGTCACACCGCCGCTGCGGACCGAGCCAAGCGCGTTGGGGCCGTCGTCGTCCGCGGCCGCCGCGATCTTGGTGTCGTACTCTTCGACGTAGTTGAGGAAGGCGACGGCGAAGAAGGCGGCGAAGGTCGTGACCCAGCCGAGGATGGCGTATGCGCGGCGCCGCGAGCCGAGGATGGGGAACACGTCGGCCAGGAAGCCGAGCAGGAAGCTGTAGGACCAGGGCATGAGCAGCAGCGCCGCGGCCGCGTCGGCCTGGGACTCGGCCAGCGCCAGGTCGGACTCCATGAGCTGCAGCAGCCCGCGCTTGAGCGAGGACGAGAGGAAGCCCGCGACGAGCACAGACACGAGCAGCCCGGCGTGGTCTCGGTCCAGGAGGCTCACGTGCGTCGGCGGCTCCGTCTTGCGCTGCGTCACCCCGGACCGCGCCGACGCTCCGATGATGGAGAGCAAGCCGTCGTCATCATCGCGGCGGTCGACGCGTCCGCCGTCGCTGTCCCGCTTGCGGCGCTTGTCGGCGCGCAGGGCGCTCGAGGTGGACGCGTCCAGCGCATCGTCGTAGTCCGCGAGCTCCAGCACGGGGCACGAGCTGTCGAAGAGCGGCCCGTGGCGGCGGTCGTCCGCTGGGCCCAGGATCGGCGGCGCGTCTCCGTCCTTGGTGGTCGTGCGCGGCCGGGCCCACGTGCCCTTGGGGAGCATGTCGTTGCGGACGCTCGGTGTTGCGAATGAGGCCGCTGGTGGTCCGACCGAGGCTGCGCGGACAGAGAGTTGCCATCGTGGGTTCAAACCGCGCTCGTGGCTCTGACACGAGTCGGGTCAGCCTTGCGGACCACCCGCAGCGGATGGGAGGCGAGAGATCACGAAAGGGGGACGAGAGAGTGAGTTGGGATTTGCGGACGGCCGTATAGTGAAACCAGCATGTTTCGTCCGTTGAGTGTGCCTCCTCCCCGTGTTCTTTCAGCCCAGAGGGGCACGCAACGGATGCTGGGGCCTTGTAGGATCCCATCGAGCTCCTGCGACGGACACTGAGAGACCAAGCGATGTGGACCAGCGACGACTGTACTACACCACCGAGACGTGAGTGAGACCACGCGGCTACTGTACTGCACGCTGTCTGGTCTGAGACCTGCCGCACTCGAGCGACGACCGACGCGGGCGCGTCGTCTCCTGCCCCCAGTTCATCACCGGCAGCCTGCCGGTCGACCGGAGCGGCTCGTGGCTCGCTCACGAGCTCGCTCCCTCCTATAGTAATAAGACGCGGCGCTTTTTGTGGCTGCTCGACGTTGTCGGTGTACCGTACTGTACACTGACGATCGATCGTCGTCTGTACGTAAAGTCATAAAAAAACCGTTGCCGAAAACCATCTGTAGCGTTTGAAATGAAAACGACTGTGTAAATGTAACGGTCGCTGTTCGTGGCGACCTTGCTTTGCACCAGTCGCTGCCTGGCGTCACCCTGGACGAGCAACTTCAGACATCCGGTGCGAACCCTCTCGATCGTCTCAGACTACGCACGTCACCCCAATTATGCAACCGAGCCCGCTCTATTGTAAAACACCAGCCGAAAATCTGCGATGCGCTCTCTTGTGTGTTGACACCGGGGACGGCGAACGACCGCCCGTCCGTCCGTCCGTCGCACTCGACGGCTCGCGGACGCCGCGCCGACGCCGCCACCATCGCCACCGGCGCGCCGCGGACGCTACCGAGACCTCGCGCGAACTCTTGAGCGACTGCGGGAGTCGGCGCCGTCCGCTGCAAAGCCCTGGCGTTGCCAAGTGAAGGCGCGCGCGACAGCCATCAGCCGCCGCAGATTCTCTTCGTGGAGCGTCCTATTCGTACGCCTTCCCCCGCCCCCCGTCCATCGGCGAGACCGACACATCCTCGAAGTCAGTGTTACTGCCGCGGCGCTGACACCGACGCGCTGGTCGACGCGAGGGCGTCGCAGAGGGCTCCGATACGCTACGGGGAGTAGTTGGAGCAGCTCCCGCCAGTATCCGAACGCACCGGCGGCGTACACATGACCAGCAGAAGCCCGTGGCGTCTCGCGCTGGCGCTCGCTCTGCTGAGGACGCACACGGCGGCGGCGGCTCCGATCGGCTCCGACGACGTGCTGGCGCTACTGGCGACGTGCGAGCTCGAGTGCTCCGGCGAGAGGGCGTGCGTTGTCGCTCGAGGGAAGACAGCGGCGTGCTCGGACGCGGCGGATTGCTGGGCAAGCGGCAGTCTTCGCGCCATGTGCGTCGCGGTAGCGGGTGACAGGAGGCTCGCGCTACTGCAGGACGGCATCCGAGCCGTGTCGGTCGCTGGACTGCACTCGCAGGACGTCGCACTGGACCAGGACGTTACTCGCTTATGGCGCCGCGCTGAGCTCGTGTACGTCGCCGATCACGCCTCAATGGGTCTGCGAGACAGACAGTGTGCCTAACGATCGACTTGCACGCTGACAGGTCCGTCGAGAACGTCGACAGCTCGGCGCTGATGCCCCAACTCGCCTCCTTCTCGTCGCTAGAGTCGCTGTAAGTTGTGCATCGCGCGCAGAGGTGCAGTTATCGCCTGCCCAATCTTTACTGACGGCTCCGCCCACCTCGCAGATCGCTTCGCAACGCGTCGCTGCCCGAGTTCCCGGCCCAAGTCTTCTCCCTCCACTCACTTCGGCGACTGTACGTGCGCTCCTCTCTGCTGCTGCTTGCTGGATACCAGTGCGTGCGCTAACCTGTTCCTCGCTTCAGGGATCTGCGCGGCAACACATTCTCGACCCCCGTGCGCTTCTCGGAGAGTGAGCGGCGGTTCCTGAGCTCGCAGCTCGAGTCGTTCACGATCGACGCGGCCGCGCTCGACACGCAGTGCGACGACCCACAGCCGATCGCCGAGCGCTACGCTGTCTGCGACCGCTACTCGACCGCTTCCGATGCTTTCTCCACGTCGCTAGGGACCTCCAGCGGGTCTGCACACCGCCTGCACACTGGCGATGCCAGTGCCGATGTCGACGAGGATTTGCTGCTGTCCGTATCAACTGGGAGCGCCGCCGTGGACTTCTCCTCCTCCGCTGCCTCTTCGTCCGATGAGATAGATCACATGGACACACTGACGTGGGTCGTTGTCGGCTCTGTCGTCGGGGTGGTCTGCCTTGTCGTGCTCGTGGCTTACTGTTACACCAAGTTGGATCGGCGACGAGAAGAGCGAGACCAGCGCCTTCGCGCAGGCGAGCCAGAGCCAAAGACGTCAGGTCTGCGCCGCTTGCTGGTGCTAGCGTCCAGACGCGGACGCAGTCGTCTCCAGTCGGTCAGCAAGTGGCACGACGACCCAGAGCTGTTCAAGTGGGCGATCGACCCAATCGCGATCGCCCCGCTGCGGCAGATTGGCTCGGGCTCGTACTCGACCGTCTGGTTGGCGCAGTACGGGACCGAGATGGTCGCGCTCAAGAGGTTCCTGCCCGTTGCCATCGGGAGCAACGGCAGCTACGACAGCCAGCGGGAGTTCCACGACGCGTTCGCAACCGAGCTGTCGCTCCTGGCGACGCTCTCGCACCCCAAGATCGTTGCGCTGGTCGGCGTCGTGTGGTCTCCGCCCGTGGCATCGCCTCACGTGGACATCGACACGGACGACCGCAGCAAGGTCGCGCTTGTGGTCGAGTACATGGAGCGCGGCGACCTGCGCGCGTTCCTCAACTCGACCAAGGGCTCCGAAGCGGACCTGGCCTGGTCTCGGCGCAAGATCGCGATCGCGGCCGACATCGCCGAGGCGATCGCCTACCTGCACGCACAGTCTCCGCCCGTGCTGCACCGCGACGTGACATCCCGGAATATCCTCCTGGACGCCAGCTACACGGCCAAAGTGGCCGACTTCGGCCTCAGCCGGCGGCTGCGCGTCGGAGGCGACGACGAGCACGGAATGAACACGCTCCCGATGACCAAAGGCGTCGGCACGAGTCGCTGGATCGCGCCAGAGGTGCTCACGGGCGACGGCGCGTACTCGCCCGCCGTCGACGTGTACTCGTTTGGCGTGGTGCTGGCCGAGCTCGACAGCCACGAGCTACCGTTCTGCGACGTCTCGCTGTCCAACGGCAAGCCGCTGTCGGACAAGGTCGTGCTGGAGCTGCTGCGCGCGGGGGCGATCGCTCCGCGAGTGAGCGAGGAGTGCCCCAAGCCTGTGGCGGCTCTCATGCTCGAGTGTCTCTCGGTCGACCCTCGCGAGCGCCCGGCGGCGTCGTACGCGGCGTCGCGGCTGCGCGCGATGCTCGAGCGGCTGCGCCGAGTGAGCGACGTGGGCGAGGACATCACGAGCGGGGACTCCGAGTCGGTCATTGAGATGGGCGTGGACGGCGGCATCATCACCGGCCGACGCGTGCTCGGCGTCACCACAACGGACTCGTTCCTCGGGATCGACAGCACGATGGTGAGCAGCACTCGCGGCGGCAGCAGCGACTCGCTCACGGCCTCGCAGTACTCGCTCATGCAGGACAGCAACTGACGGGCGAAGAGGACACACAGGGTTAGTATTTAAACTGCGCAAGGCTCCGACCGCATCTCCGGGACGAACGGCGAGGGTCGGTGGGTGCGGGAGCGCTAGCACGGCGTATAGTAAGTCTCGTGTAGAATATACAAGACATGGCCACACGTTCTGATCACCTTCGAGTGCGGTGACGCACTCACCTGTGTCCTCACGCGCCGTACTTGGGCGCCAAGCCGAGGCGGAAGGCCGTCTCCTTGACGAACACGTGCGCTCCCATGGTGCCGTACGCGCCGCCGCCGAGCGCGTCCACGTGAGCGGCGTCGAACCGCTCGACGTCATCGCGCCGCGTGTGCTCGTGGTGCACGAACGAGAGCAGCAGGCGGCGCGCCTGGGCGTCCTCGGCCCCGGAGTCGTACGCGCCGTCGCGCTTGGCGAAGCTCTGGCGAGGGCGGAACGGGTGCGCCGGCGCCGCGGGAGCGGCCGGCGCCGCGCTCCTCTGCGCGACGGCGACGAAGAACCGGCCGCTGCCGTCGGCCTCGCGCTCGGACAGCAGCGCCTCTATGAGTTCTCCGAGCCAGTGGCCGGGGGGGACCGCGTGCTCCACGTGCACGAGCACGAGCTGCTTGTGCTTCTCGTCCTGCTCGCCCCTTAGCAGCGCGAGCACCTCCCGGCGCGCGTCGTCGCTCTCGGAGGTCGATAGAAGTCGGACAGACGCCACGCTGGCGGACGTCGCCGCCGCGCACGCGTCGCGCGAGGTGCTGAACAGCGCCAGCGGCATCTTCGGGTACCTGTCGAGACACTCGTACGTCAATCTCTCCATCTATATGTTCGTCTACAGCTTCACAGCAGCAGGAGCGCGCGCGTACGCTAGCGAGTAGCCATTGCCGTCGCGCGAGATGCCCGCGAGGATCTCCACGTCGCTGCGCGTCGTGTCGGAGGCTGCGAAGCCAAGCGTCCCGGGTGTTAGGCGCGTCGTAAGGAGCGACGAGGGATGACGCGGCGCCAACGGACGCCGCGGACGCACCCGAGACGCGCAGGAAGCCGCTGCAGCCGCTCGAAGCCACCGCGTCGAGCGCCGGCGCGTGTGGCGCCCCGTCGGCCGGCGCGTCCACGAGCACGAGCAGGATCTTCTGCGCCAGCAGCGTCATGGGCTCGACAGCTATCGGGAGAGGTCCAAAAGTGGCGACCCGCCTCGCTACGATCCGTATTAAAACGGTATCTGTATCAGACGCCTGTGTAATATACCCCGATTAATACGGACTGTAGTGTTGATGCCCCTCGTTCGAACGACGTGTCACTCGCACGAGACTCGCGTTGAAGTGGGCGTCGCTTCGGCGCCTCTCGGCCCGAATATGGAGAGACCGTCCGCGACTTTTGGCGGCCCGGATCGGCCGCCCGCAGCGTCGGATCTCCCGGCCCCAAGGCGGCAGGATGCGCAGCGTGCTGGCGTGGAGCGACAAGGTGCCGGAGCGCAACGGCGAGCGCTTCGTGGTGCAGGACCTGGCCTTCCGGCCGGACGGCTCGCAGGTCGTCGCGGCCGTCGGCACGCGCGTGCTCGTGTACGACGCCGTGGACGGCTCGCTGCTGCACTCGCTCAAGGGCCACAAGGGCGTCGTGTACGCCGTCGACTACGCGCATGACGGCAAGCGGTTCGCGTCCGGCGGCGCCGACAACGTGGTCATCATCTGGACGGACAAGGCCGAGGGCATCCTCAAGTACACGCACAACGACAGCATCCAGAAGCTCGTGTACAACCCGCACTCGCAGTGCCTCGCGAGCTGCACGGCGAGCGACTTCGGGCTCTGGGCGCCCGACCAGAAGTCCGTCGCCAAGCACAAGGTGGTCGCCAAGATCCTGTCGGCCTGCTGGACCAAGGACGGGCAGCACCTGGCGCTTGGGCTGCTCAACGGACTCGTCACCATCCGCGACAAGCTCGGCAACGAGAAGCAGCTCATCGAGCGCGCGGCGCCCGTCTGGACGCTGTGCTGGACCACGTCGCCCGAGGACAACGTCGACGTGCTCGCCGTCGGCTGCTGGGACCGCACGCTCTCCTTCTACCAGCTCAGCGGCGCCATGCAGGGCAAGCCGCGCAAGCTCGCCTTC
Organism: Phytopythium oedochilum; assembly: GCA_023338025.1. Lineage (NCBI taxonomy): Eukaryota > Oomycota > Peronosporomycetes > Pythiales > Pythiaceae > Phytopythium > Phytopythium oedochilum. Next base: position 16,552 of record JAADXX010000112.1, on the reverse strand, counting down.
AACCCGACCAGCATCACCTACTTCAGGTCCGTCTCGATCTGTCTGTCTGCCTGTCGGTTCGTGTGTCTGTCTATCCATCTATCTGCTCTAATGCTCGCCTTGGGGTCGACGGACGAACAGCAAGGGCAAGTACTTGCTCGTCGCGGGCACGAACCGCAAGGCCGGGCTGTACACGCGCGACGGCATCTTCCTCGTGACGATCTGCGAGATGGACAACTGGATCTGGGCCATCCGCGGGCGGCCCAGGACCAACTTCGTGGGCGTCGGCGGCGAGGACGGGTCCATCGCCATGTACTGCCTCGTCTTCGGCACAGTACACGGCATCTACCAGGAGCGCTACGCCTTCCGCGAGAACATCACGGACGTGATCGTGCAGCACCTCATGACGGAGCAGAAGGTGCGCATCAAGACGCGCGACTGCGTCAAGAAGCTCAGCGTCTACCGCGACCGGCTGGCCGTGCAGCTCTCGGACCGCATCATCATCTACGAGCTCGCCAACGACGGCACGGGCGCCGCCGGCGGCGCGGGCAGCTACGACATGCACTACCGCGTCAAGGAGCGCATCCAGAAGGACCTGCCGTGCAGCCTCCTGGTCGTCACGAGCGAGCACTTCATCCTGTGCCAGAAGCAGAAGCTGCAGCAGTACGACTTCACGGGCCGCAAGGAGCGCGAGTGGGTGCTCGAGTCGCTCATCCGATACATCAAGGTCACGGGCGGCGCGCGCGGCCGCGAGGGACTGCTCGTCGGGCTCAAGGACGGCTCCGTGTGGCACATCTTCATCAACAACCCGTTCCCGATCCCGCTCATCCAGCAGAGCAGCCCGATTGCGTGCCTCGACATCAGCGCCAAGTGAGTCTGTCGACCGACTGCTTGGCTCACCGTGGCATCCACGAGACTCACCGCTTGTTCGTGTGTGCTGCTCTCTCTCTCTCTTTGTCCCTGCACCAGTCGAGACAAGCTCGCGGTCGTGGACGACTCGCAGAAGTGCATCGTGTACGACCTGGCGAGCAAGCAGATGCTGTTCGAGGAGCGCGAGACCAACAGCGTCGCGTGGAACGCCGAGTTCGAGGACATGCTGTGCTTCGCCGGCAACGGACAGCTCAAGATCCGCACGGGCAGCTTCCCGGGCCACGTGCAGCGCATGCAGGGCTTCGTCGTCGGCTTCACGGGCTCCAAGATCTTCTGCCTCAACTCGCTCTCGGTCCAGACGATCGACGTGCCGCAGTCCGCGCCGCTCTACCGCTACCTTGAGCAGCGCGAGTTCGACCAGGCGTACGCCGTCTCGTGCCTCGGCGTGACCGAGGCCGACTGGCGGCTCGTGGCCTGGGAGGCGCTCAAGGCCATGGACTTCTCCGTCGCGCGCAAGGCCTTCGTCCGCCTCCGCGACGTGCGGTACATCGAGCTCGTCAACGCGCTGGAGCAGACCAAGCGGCAGTATCTCGTGCGCGAGGAGCCGAACGGGGCCCCGACAGCCGCGGACGGAGAGAGCGCGGCGCGCAAGAAGCTCCAGAGCATGCTGCAGGCCGAGATCCTGGCGTACCAAGGCAAGTTCCAGCTCGCGGCCAAGACGTTCGCCGACTGCGGCGAGCCGCAGCTGGCCATCAAGATGTTCGCCGACTTGCGCTTGTGGGACGACGCCAAGAAATTCGCGGCGCAGACCAAGGTGGGCGACATCAAGCAGCTCGTGCTGGACCAGGCCAAGTGGGCCGAGGAGGTGCAAGACTGGCGCGCGGCCGCCGAGATGTACTCGGCCAGCGGCCACCTGCTCAAGGCGGTGCGCATCATGGGCGACCGCGGCTGGTGGGACGACCTCATGGAGGTCGTCCAGAAGATCGACGTGCACACTGCGACGGACGGAGGCGCCGGCAGCGGCGAGAGCGACCCCGCGGCGCTGCTGACCGTCTGCGCCGACTACTTCCTCAAAGCCGACAGGTTCAAGCACGCGCGCGACGTGTTCCTCAAGCTCGGCGACTTTGACGCGCTGCTGCGCATGCACATGCGGCTGCAGGAATGGGACGAGGCCGTGCGGCTCGCGCTCAAGCACCGCGCACGCGTCAAGAACCCGGCCGAGGTGTTTGTGCCCTACGCCGAGTGGCTCGTGACCCAGGACCGGTTCGACGCCGCGCTGGACGCGTACGCGCGTGCTTGCAGGCCGGACCACTGCGCCAAGCTGCTGCTCCAGCTCATCGACAACGCCGTGCGCGAGCGCCGCTTCCGAGACGCGTCGTACTATCACTGGCGTCTGGCTGAGGAGCACATGCGCGCCATCCCATCGTCCACGACCAGCAGCAGCAGCAACAGCAACAACAGCGACGCGACCGAGGAGGAGGCGACGCAGCGGCAGCTTGAGCTCGCCGAGCAGAGCGAGCACCTGTCGGAGCTGTACTTCGCCTACGCCATGGTGTACGCGTTCACGGACGAGCCCTTCACGACGCTGCCGCCCGAGTCGCTCTTTCACTCGGCGCGCTTCCTGCTCAACAAGCTGCTGGCGACCGGCGCGCACGTGCCGCCGGGCGTGTCGCTCGGCAGCATCTACTTCACGCTGGCGCAGCACGCCGTGCAGCTCGAGACGTTCAAGCTCGCGCGCCAGGCGTTCGACAAGCTGCTGCAGATGGCGCTGCGGCCGGCGTGGCAGCGGCAGGCCGAGCTCACGGCCATGACGCTGCAGGTGCAGCCGTACTCGGACCGAGAGGAGTTGCTGCCCGTGGACTACCGGTCGTCGACGGTCAACCCGCTGGTGAACCCGAACGGCTCGGGCGACGTGTGCGTGCACTCCGGCCACCCGTTCGTGCGCTCCTTCGTCTCGTTCGAGAACCTCCCGCTCGTCGAGTTCCAGCCGCTCGTAAGGCCCTGCTCTGATGCTCTGGGCGTGCTGGAGTCGGTCGTGACGCCTTCTCTCTCTCTCTCTCTCTCTCTCTCTAACTCTCGCTGTACTTGGCAGGATGGCATCTCGGACGAGCGAGCCGAGCAGCTTCTCATGACGCACCCAGGCGACGGCGCGTCCCTGGGCGTGGCGTCGGGAGTTCGCGGAGGGAAATGGCAAGAGATGGACCACGGCGGAGGCACCCAGACGCTCAAGCTGAGCGACGAGGACGACCCAGCGAGCACCGGCGGCGACGACGGCGGAGGCAAAGCCGGCGGCGACGACGGCGGAGGCAAAGCCGGCGGCGACCTGTTCGAGCAAGCGCTCAACAAGCAGTCCGGCGTCGCTGGTGCTGCTCGCATAGGGTCTCGAGCCGGCACTGGCGGCCAGTACCGCGTGCTGCAGCTGGACGAGCGCACGCTGCTGAGCCTCGCGCCGAGCGAGGTGTTCATCGTCAAGTTCCCGACGGCCGCGCGCCGCTGCAAGTACTACAAGAACATGATCCCGGAGATCAAGATCCACTTGTCGCCGCACTGCCGGCGGTTCTTCCACGAGGACGACTTCGAGTTCGAGTACCTCAAGCAGGGCTACTGCCCGTGCTGCCGGGTGCCAGAGCTGGACGCGGCCGTGACCGAAGACAAAGATGCCGCTGGGAGCTCCGGCAGTGGCCGCAGCTCCACCAGCGCCGGCACTCTGTCGGTCGCCTAGACGTAGACGATGATAGGCGAGGACGGAGGATGTAGTGGCTCATACAACACCTTTGGGCATGTTCGTCTCCGTCCAAAGCGCTGTAGTCGACGCCACCACCACACTACATCGAGAATGAACTATCCTGATCCGGTCCGACGTCGTCTACGCCTTGGAGAAGGCGCTAGCGGTCTGTCTAGGCGTCGTGAAGGGCGACTGCCGCGAGGAGGACGCGTCGTCGCCCCACTGGCTGCGGCGGCTCGACGGCGTCATGAGGCGCGTCGCCGGCGAGCGAGCCACCGGCGCGTACCCGACGGGCGTGTTGCCGCCCTCGGCGATCGCGAGCTGGAGCGTCTCGGTCTCGGCCTCCGAGTCGATCTCTCCGCCCATTTCCATCGTGTCGGCCGCGCGCTGCGCCATGTCGGCCCAGTTGACCCACGCGAGCTTGACGAGGTAGATGGCGAGCTTGACAATCTCCATGATGCACACGGCGTACCATAGCGCCGGGAAGCCAATGCCGAGGACGACGCCGCCAAAGTAGGCGACCGGCAGCTCGATGAGCCAGGTGGCGAGCGAGCTGGTCCAGGCCGTGATGGCGACCTCGCCCATGGCCTGGAGGACGGAGGATGTGAGCACCTCGATCGAGTCGATCATGTAGCCTGTGACGAAGATCGGCTGCACGAGCATGCACAGGTTGAGCAGGTCGTCGTCGTTCGTGTACAGCCGGAAGACGGTCTCTCGCAGCGCGAGCGTCAGCACCGCGAGCGCGACCACCGTGATGACGGTGCAGCCAAAGCCGAGCAGCGCCAGGGTCTTGGCGGCCTGCGGGCGGTTCGCGCCGAGGTAGTTGGCCACGCGGATCTGCGTCGCGCAGCCGTAGCCCCAGAAGAGCGCCCAGAGCAGCGCCCAGAGCCCCGAGATGACTGCGTTGGCGGCGATCACGTCCGACCCGAGCTTGGCGGCGATCAGCGCCAGCGCCGAGTTGGACAGGCTCGAGACGAGGCTGTTGGCGGCGATGGGGCCCGAGATGTTGAGGAACGTCTGGAGCCGCTCGGGCGTGTAGGCCGCGGCGTCCCAGCCGCCCCAGGCCTGCAAGTGCATCTTCTTGTACACGATGCAGTACGAGATGAGCGCGAGGGGCTGGAACCACGAGGCGATGACCGTGGCGAGCGGCGAGCCGTCGAAGCCCATGCCTGGCCAGCCCAGGCAGCCGTAGATGAGGCACGAGTTGGCCAGCACGGCCACGCCGATGGAGAGCGTGCCTACCACCGTGGTCGGCGCCATGACGCCCATGGCCTGGAAGTAGAGCCGCACGCAGGCGTAGACGAGCGCGGGCCAGATGGAGAAGGACAGGATGCGCGCGAAGCGCACGCCGAGCCGGATGACCTCGGCGTCGTCCGTCGAGAGCGCGAGCACGTAGCCGACGCTCCAGTACCAGGCGAAGACGGGCACCATGAGCGCCGAGACGGCGATGAGCCCCATCTGGAGCCAGACGCCGGCCAGCTCGCCGTTCTTGGCGCCCCAGGCCTGGCCGCACAGCGTGATGAGCGCCGACGCGCCGGCCCAGACGCCGTTGAGCGGCACGGACGTCCAGGTCGTGGCCAGCGACGACGCCGCCAGCGCACTCGTACCCAGGTGGCCCAGGAACGCGCTGTCGATCGACGTGAGCGCCAGCCGCGCGAACGTGCTCAGCGACACCTGCAGCGCCATGGACGTGAGCGACCAGAACTCCGCGGCCACGTCCACCTCGGGCTCGGCCGAGCTCAGCAGCGGCGACGACTCGCCCATCGTGCAGAGCGGGGCGGGGGCTCTACAGTCGAGACGGGAACGCGGGAACTCGGGGACTGGTGGCAGTCGCAGCAGCTCAGGAAGAGGAACGGAACCGGTGCGTGCGCTTTCACTCACGCGATCGGATGTCAGAGTGATGGTCGCGTGTGTGGACGAAGCGCGCCATGCTTCTCTCTAAATCAGTTGTTGACATCAGTCGACTGTTAAAAAGGTACTGTTTCAAAGTGACCGACTGGGATCCGCTTTCGATGGATCTTGTTTTTGAGGTCTGGAATGGTCACCAGATGGCAGAATGACTTGATCTTTGTAAGATTGTAAGGTCTCACGACCTGTGAAAATGAATCTTTGCGTGACCGTCGTGGTGATGTGTGTGTGCGATTCATCCCATCACGATGTCTGTGACGTGTGAGCATATCACCACCACCAGTGCTTGTTGCCAACAAGTGATAACCGACGCCGGTCCAGACTCTGGACTGTAGAGCACTGTGCAGGCGATGACGCGCCTCAGTCATCGGCCACGTCGCAGTCGTGGCGACTGACGCACATGCTGTGCAATCACAGCCGTTGAACTGCTGCATGCAGCCCAACACTATGCAATACAAGACCTGTTGTCATAAATCCGCTACATAGTATTGATGGCGCTCGCATGCGCAGTCTACACGGCCGAGTCGGCGGCGGCGCGCTCCCACTGCTGCCTGGGCGTCACGAGGCCCTTGGGCGTCACGAGCGGCGCCGCCATGGGCGAGAGCGAGCCCGAGACCGCGCCGAGCGCCGACAGTCCGCCGGCCGCGATCGCCTTCTTGACCGCCTCGCGCTCCGCCTCGTCGTCGTCTTCGTCCAGCGCCGGCGCCGCCTCCATGTTGCGCACAGCTAGCCGCGCCATGGCCGCAAAGTCCGTCCGACGCAGCACAGTCACGTAGACCGTGAGCTTGATCACCTCCATGAGCCAGATCGAGTACCACAGCGCCGGGAAGCCGTAGCCGAGCTTGATGGCGAAGAGGTACGCGACCGGCAGCTCGAAGCACCACGTCGCGATCGTGCTCGTGAGTGCCGTGACGTGCACCTGGCCCATGGCCATCAGCACCGACGCCATGACCATCTCCATCGACTCGATCATGTAGGCCACGACGAAGATCGGCAGGATCGTCAGGCAGATCGCCAGCAGCTCCGAGTCGTTCGTGTACAGCCGGTAGATGTCGTTGCGCATCGCGACGGTAATCGAGGCGAGGATGGCGACGACCACGACAGTCGCGGCGAACCCGAGCTTGGCGAGCATCTTGGCGGCCTCGGGGCGGTTCGCACCCATGAGGTTCGACACGCGGATCTGCGTGCCCGTGCCGAAGCCCCAGAAGAGCGCCCACATGAGTCGCCAGTAGCCCGAGACGATCGCGTTGGCCGCGATGATGTCGGCGCCGAGCGACGCGGCGATCAGCGCCAGAGTGGAGCTCGCGAGGTTCGACACGAGGCTGTTGATGGACGCAGGTACCGAGTTGCGCGCGTAGATCATCATCCGGTCGCGCGTGAACTCCGACAGGTCCCAGCCGCCCCAGGCCGGCTTGTGCATGCCCTTGTACCACATGCAGTAGCCGGCGAGCGCGATAGGCTGGAACCACGAGGCCACGACCGTCGACAGCGGCGAGCCGTCAAAGCCCATGGACGGGATGACGCCGTACGAGCCGTAGATAAACACGTAGTTGCCGACGATCGACACGAGCATGGTGAGCGTGCCGACGACCGTCGTCGGGAACATGATGCCGAGCGCTTGGAAGTACAGGCGCAGACAGACGTACGTGAGGTTCGGCCAGACGGAGAAGGAGACGATGCGCGCGAAGCGCACGCCGAGGCGGACCACGTCCTCGTCGTCCGTCGACACGCGCATGCCGGCCTCGACGAAGAACCAGTAGTAGACCATGAGCGGCACCGTGGCCAAGTTGGTCAGCATGAGCCCCATCTGCAGCCAGACGCCGGCGAGCTTGCCGTTGCCGGCGCCCCACGCCTGGCCGCTCAGCGTCACGATGGCCGACATGCCGGACCAGCACGTGAGCAGCGGCACGGTCGTCCACACGGACGCGAGCGACGCGGCCGCCAGCTCCTTTGTGCCCAAGTGGCCCAGGAACGCGTAGTCGACCGAGTACAGCCCGATGCGCACGAACGTCGCCAGGCTGACCTGCAGCGCGATGGACGCGAGCGTTAGGAACTCGGCCTTGGCGTCCACCGGCGGCTCCCGCGCGGGCTTGGCGCGCTGCGAGCCGTCGGCGACGGCCGAGGACGCCAGCAGCGGCTTCTTCTCGTCCAGCGGCGGCATCGCGGGCTCGCTCGGGCGGCTCGGACACGACGGGAGGAGGAGGCGGGCGGGAGGAGGCGGCCGACGATGGAGCAGTCGGAGCGCAAATGCGATTGTGACAGGCTCTTCTTATCCAGAAAAACGGATCCGTGCTGTCCGATTGACTACTATTATACCAAAATAAGTGTGATATAATATGATAGAGATAATGGTAGAAAGATTCAATAGAAGGTAGAGTATGAACATAAGTAATATATTATATCGTAAAGGAAGGTTCTGCCAACTGTGTCCACATGCACTCATGGCCGCTGAGTTCGAGCAGAAGGCTGATGGACTGCCAAGCCCGGCCGGACGCTGTGTGTGCTGGCGCGCTGGCTGGCTGACTGTGTTAACCTAGGCGAGCAGCAATCCCCGCCGCTGCGCGCGCGACCGGCACCGGTACACACATCACACACGAAGGTGATGCGTGTACTGGATCTGCAGGCACCAAGTTGGTGCTACGTATGAGTGTGTCAAGACGATCGCCGAGGCATACATTTTCCAAGTCTAATTCGTTTTTAGTCGATCACGTCCAGTGTGTGACGCACGAGTCATTCACTACTGCTCCGTGTATCTGCCTGCCTGCCTGCCACGCATTGCGTCTCCTGCCAGCGTGGGCCGCTCCGTACAGAGCAGAGCGGCTCACCGCTGCTTGCTGTCGAAGCGGCTGAGGCTGATGGCGAAGGCCTGCACCATGGACAGCGGGTACTGGAAGTCCATGTTGAAGCAGTCCTTGCCGACCTTGCCGAGCTGCAGGATCACGTGCTCCTGCGGCAGCGAGACCGTGCCTTGGTCCTCGTACACGTAGTCCGGGTGCAGCGACCGGTACTGCTCCTTCATGGACTCGCTCGCCGGCTCCGAGTGCACGAGCTGGAAGTTCTTGACCGACACGCACGTCGCGCGGCTCCGGAAGTCCACGATGCACGACGACAGCGGGTCGTACTTGGTCTCGCGCTTGTGCAGGAAGACGAAGTTGCTCGTGTCCAGCACGTTCTGTCCGCCCTGTGGGGTCCACCGACCAAGCACAAGAGCGGTCGCGAAGGTTAGCAAGGCTCCAGCATTCGTCCAGAGAGCGTCGCGAGTGCTTACGGCAGCGCAAATCGCGCGCACGTGCTCCTCCATCATCTGGTCCCTCGACAGCGGCCGCCAGTCGAGGTACGCGCTGCCGTTCTCGACGATCGACGGGATCACGACCTCCATCTTGCGCGCGTATTGCTGAGGAGCGAGCGACCGACGCGTGGTGTCAGCAGGTGCGACAACTGCGATCGATACGTGAGAACCGGCGCACCTTCTTCGTGTTGTGATACCGAATGACTGCGAGCTCGGCTCGGATGCTTTGGCGGAGCTCGTCGTCGATCTCGCAGTCCGAGTCGAGGTCCTCGGGGTTGTCGCCCTGGTCGTACAGGCAGTACTCCATCATGCTCGTCGACGAGCGCAACTTGCCCACGTACTGGTGGCTTCGCAGCATGCGCGACAGAAACAAGTCTTCCCTATCGACGCCACAAGCAGGCAGCAAGCAGTTCACAGCCATGAGACCGCGACAAAGGCTTACAATACACGCAAGAGACGTACTTGTTCATGGAGATGACGTAGTGCGACGTGATGCGGCTCGAGGCTTTCTTGCGCGCGTACATGATGGGCCGTCCGCTTGAGCTGTTCACTTCCAGCAGCAGTGTGTAGATAGGTGCGAGCGTATTGGACCCGCTGTCGTTGCGCTCGATGAAGCACTTGACAATGTGGCCGCGTCCGCACTCTAGCGGCTTCTTGACAAACTCCAGCAAGTGGTCTGGCACGTATGGCACGCTCTTCGGGTTGTAGAACTGCAGTGGAAGCAAAGACACATCAGTGGACTTCGCTTTGCAGCAGGAAGTGCGCATGTGGAGTGGACATACCTGCGCTTGGATCTTCTTCGGTTCGTCCTCATGTTTGTGCCGGCGACGCTCTCTGCGCTTTTCGCGAGCCTTTTCTCGGGAGCCGTGGCCTTCCTCGGCCGCGCTCTCCTTCGAGTCGCTCTCACTGTCCCGTAACTCCTTCGTCTCTTGCTTGTCGCTAGTGTTCGGGTTGAACTCCAAGCTAGGCGTGGCGCCTGCTTGCGCCGAGAACGAGTCAGTCGTGCGGTCGTCCCGAGGCGATGCGCGCTTCAGCTTGCGAAGGTCGTGGTAGTCTTCCTCTGGCTCCTGGTCACGCGTCACCCCATCATCCTCGCCGCTCTCGCCTTCGCTGCTCTTTTCTTGCCGAGAAGTGTCTGGAGAGAGCTCCTTCGAGTCTGCTTGCGGTTGTCCTGACGCGCCACGTGAGTTTGGAGGGCCGTGATTGCTTTCATCGACGCTGTCCAGATCATTGGCACTAGCATGAGTAGCGTTCGCAGCAGCGTTGGTGCTGCTGACTGCAGTGTCCGCTTTAGACTCCGGCTTGAGATCATCGAGGAATGGAATCTCCTCGACGTCGTCAAAAGAGTCGTCGAGGCGCGGGTGATGGCGCGCAGGCGCGCCAGGTTTCGAGTCCGTGTGAGCTTCCGACCCGTGCTTCGCCTCCGGCACGCTCTTGGCTTGGTCTGCGTCAGCCACCGCCCTTGTCTCCACTGTCTTGACGACGATTAACTCCTCGTCGTCTGGTGCGTTCGGCCTCGCAAGACCGCTGTATTGCGCGGCCTTCCCAACCTTTGTCGTGTAGACTCCACTGGATTGCCCGTCCGCGCGAGAGCTAGCTGGGGGAGTTCCGTTGAGCGCTGAGTCCAAGCCTTCGCCGACCAGGTTGCGTCGAGAGGCCGATATTGCTGCGGATGTGTCACTTAACACCTCCATTGTGCTCTTCTTTGCCGCTTGGACCGGCAGTGTTGGCGCGGTCACGACCGGCTTCTCCGCTGTCGCCGGTCGAACTGGCGGCTGTGCTAGTGGCTTTGGTGGATTCACAGCGGGCTTCGGAGTTGGCGCTACTGCTGGTATTGGCGCAGCTTTGACAGCAGTCGGCGCAAACTCTGGCGAGTCGCAGCCCAAAATGTCAACGGGGGCAGATCGAGTTGGTGGCGGATGCGCTGGAGTTGATTTGGCTCCAGCGTTGGCTGACGGAGGGCGATTTGACGGAGGAGGAGCCAATCGCTTCACTTCAGCCTTCGTCTCTGGCGGAGCAGTCTTGGCGCCATCAGTCTTGCTATCGGCAATTCCGGCGGCGGGCGGTGCCGCTGCTTTGGATTCGCCTTTGGCTGGAGGTGGCGCACCCGAGGGTGGTGCGAATGCTGGCTTAGGCGCCCCGCCAGTCCCTCCAGACGGTGGAGGAGCACCGGATGGAGGTCGAGCCGCGCCTCGAATCTTTGCGACAGAGGAGCTGGTTGCTGGGCCGTTCGGAGGCGGCCCGCTTGGCGGTGGCAGCGCCGACTTTGCGCGAAACGCGGCAGCAGCTGACGTGCTTCCTTGCGGAGGAGGGTTGGCCGGCGGTGGCAGCGACTTCTTGGCGGGCTTCTTCTCGGGTGCGTCGCTGGTTCCCTGCAAGTGGTTCAATGCCGTCAGAGACGTCGTTGTCGTAGTGCTTCATGTGCCAGATCTCGTACCTTTGCGTCCGCGGTGGTGTTGGGAGGCTTCGCTGCCGGTGGTGCCATCTTTGGTGGCGGAGCGCGCACGCTATATCCCGTCGCAACACAAGCAATCACGAGCGTGAGTGATCGCTTCACAGGGAAAACCCTGCGATGTGAGCTGCACGTACGGCGCGGGCTCCTTGCTGTCGGCTGGTGCCTTCTCCTCGCTCATTGCTGCGTCCTCACGGCTGAAGACTATCGAGTCGCTCCGCTTCAAGCTGCGTGACCGAAGGAAGAGCCTCGAACAGTCTTCTTCCCGACGCTTGGGGCACAGGTAACGGACGCACGAAGCTCATTGCCAGCCAAAATACTTTGATAGAACACCAAGGTTGTAGCGCTGGAGCGGTCACTCGCGTCTAATAAAGCATCGCGTTACCCGCCGCTTCTCACGGCGAAGTCTCAGTCTATGATCCACGCTGCCATGCACACCTGTCGACGATAATGGAGCTTACTTGGGGCTGCCGGAACCCGGCGTCCGCGCCTGAATGTCGGCGACGAGGTCGTCGGAAAGCTTACCACCCTCCATGAACGCCTTCATGTGCAGGATCGGCTGGACGCCGACGTCAGAGATCGTTCGGCCGGACACGAGCTCGCTGTACTTCTGCGGGTAGAAGTTGGCGAGCGGGTCGCTCTCGGTGCTGTTCGAAGAAACGCCCTCGACGACTCGGAAGAGCGCATCAATGTCGTTCATCTTCATGAACGGACACGTAGCGCAGCCACCAGCAGTCGAGCAGCCCTCGCCGCCAGCAACACCAGGAACGAGCTCCTCGCCTTCGGTCGCCACCGCGTCGGCAGAGACGGGGAAAATGATCTCGACCTCGGGCTTCTTCGCGCCGGGCTCTGACCGCAGTGTCTGCTGCACACCCCGCACGATCGCAGTAATCATGCCCGCCTCCGTGCCGAGCACAAAGCTTAGCCGCTCAGTTGACTCCTTCTTCACCGCGTCCAGTGTCTTGTCCTTGATGAAGTTCAGGATGTTCGAGGTCGAGCCGACGACGCCGCGTCCGACATTCTACGCAGAGGACACAACAGTGAGCAATCCCAAACGAGCAGACAAACATGCCTTGCGCAATGCATAGCGTACTTGCGCCTCCATTGCGAGCGTGAACATCTCGCCAGGAACCTCGAAATGAGCAGTGTGGTAAGCGTGGCTGTACTCGTCGCGCACGCGGTTGGTCACCTTGTCGCCAAACATGTGATGCACGACACAGTTGCCCTCCTTGAAGTAGTGGAACCGCGTCAGCAGCTCAGCAATCCTGTAGTCGATAGATAGCCACGAACACATCGTGAGCAATTACAGACCACTATAAACCGGTGGTTGCAATGCGCGCACGTACGTCTTGCGGTTGTGCTGCGGGTGGATCTGGCGGATCTTCTCGTCAGGAAGCTCGGCAATATGCTCGAACATTTGCTCGAGGTTCTCTCCCATGTACGTGTCCGGCCCGTACCACACCGTGATGTCTGGGACCTGGGCGAACGCCTGGAGAACGGTCTGGACCACGTTGGACGAGGTGCACGTAATGGTCGGCACCAGGTCGTGCGCAAACGCCTTGCTGCGCAGCGACGTGTTGATGTACACGATGTGCAGGCTGTTGGGGGTCTTGGACGCCTTCTGGAGGTACGCGATGTAAGCCTGCTTCTCGGCCGACTCGGCCAGACTGCAGCCGATCTTCTGCTCCGCCAGGCGGTACACTGGAATGTCCTGAAAGCCGTTCGAGTCCAGGTTGGCGCGCACGCTCTCCGACATGAAGTCGACACCCAGCACCGCGACCGACTGGATGCCCTTCTTGGCCATCTTGGCCGCCGCCTCGCCCATCGCGAGCGAGTCGGCGATGAACGTGTGTGGCCACGACAGCGACGACAGGATCCCCTGCAGCTCCGGGTCCATGTAGAAGTGCGCGACGATGCCCATCTTCTTCTCGTGCAACAGCGCGTCGAGCTCCTTGACCACCTGCATGTCGGGCTTGAGGTAGTTGGCCTGCGCCTCGGCGAACGAGCCCTGCGCCGAGATCTCATCCTCCGAGATCTGCCGTAACAGCGACAGCGATTCAACGTCAGCCTTCGTCAACCACGATAGAGAACGTGCGCGCGCGTACCAGGATGGAGGGGAACGGGCGGTCCCAGGACGCGGCCAGCGACGCCGCGGCCGCAGTCGAGCGAAGACGAAGCGCCGCGCCGACGCGCGGGGCGGCGGCCGCGCTCAGGCGGCGGGAGGCTTGCAACGCGGCGCGCATCTTGTCGGACGGACTTTCTCGGCGGATAAGAGGAAGGTGCGCGCGCCGTCGGGAGAATTGCGGAATGGCCGAGACCGAAGGGAAAGCGGGCGTCGTTGCCTTGCGCTTCTTGTCTTTGGGGGGACGGATAGGGGAGGGAGGGGGTTGAACCGCTGACGCATGAGCGAGGACGTGGCGGCGATATTGCCAAAACACGGTGCAAGGCCACACCACCAGAACAGCTGATCCGCTTCAACACGCAGTGTAAGCAACTGATCGCGTTACCCCGACGAATCGAGGAGTTCGCGCCGCCTTTTGGAGCAGTTTGGCGAGAAAGCAGCCGTGTTTTGGAAAGGATTATGCGACAGATGGCTGACTCTATAATAGCGAGGACAGTTGGGTTGCGCTACTGTTGCGGCAACAATCTCACAGCAGTGGCGCCCATCCTCAGTGGGCACAGCATATCCGGATACGCGGGGCAAGTTCAACGGGTTACCTCCTTATTTACCCACACTTACTCACAGCCACTTCTTGTAGAACTTGAAATAGCAGACCACCAACGCGGCGATCGTGATGACGGCGGCCCACCAAATGTAGTAGCCGTAGTAGTAGCCGAGCTCGGGCATGTTGCTGAAGTTCATGCCGTAGAGACCCGTGAGGAACTGCGCCGGCAGAAAGAGCGCGGCCACGAGCGTCAGCATGTAGCTCACGTCGCTGTGCTGCGACTCGCGCGCGGTGCGGCACTCGTCCGCGAGCGAGCGACACGTGTCCAGGTGCCGCTCGCAGTCCTCATCCACGGCTGCCAGGTGGTCCTGGACGTCGCGAAGGTACCGCGCAATGTCGTCGCCGCCGACGCCGCCGTTCTCTCGCCGTGGCCTCTCCGCCAGCGACGTGCGCAGCAGCTCGACGACCTCGTTCAGCGGCTTGCACAGCAGCTTGAGCCCCTTGACCTGCTTGGCGGTCGCGGCCACGCGGTTGATGTCGAACGTGCGCGGGTCCAGCCGCAGAAGCCGCTCGAGCATCGCCAGCTTCGCGCCAAGCGCGTGCGCAATGGGCGACAGCTCGTCCACGCACGCGTCAATGATCGTGTAGACGAGAAAAGCCGAGCCGTGCTGCCGCACTTTCGAGTACGACGTGTCGAGGCGCGACTTTACCAGCGACCAGACGCTCTTGGAGACATCCTCCTGGACGCTGATGACCACCGTCGGGAGAATGTACACGCTCAGCTGCTCGGGAACGGTCATGACGCGGCCGGGAGCGAGCTGCTCGAGCCGCTCTTCGAGCTCCTTCTTGCACATGGCGTCGATCGACGACGGCTGGTCCGCGCGCGAGTAGATCGACTCGCGGTACATGTGCTGGAACATCTTGAGCGTGTTCAGGTCGCACGCCGCGTGCACCGTCTGCAGAATGAGGGACGCGTGCTCGTCGTATTCCTCGTACTTCGGCCGCTCTCGGTCGATGTCGAGCGCGTCTTCGACTGCGAGCGGGTGCAAGCGGTAGCGAACCGACAGCCGGCGGAGCAGCAGCAAGTCGATGCCTTCCGCGTGGATCCACCGTACTGCCGCCCACGACGGCTTCTTGGAGTAGATGAACGTTTCTAGGTCGCGGATCGGGTACACGCTGCGGATGCGGTCCGGCGAGTACTCGATCGAGCCCATGATCGCTTCCGCCGGCTCCATGTCCGGCAGCGACGCCACGCGGTCGCGATGCTGTGGGCGACGACGGTGGTGATGCATGCGAAGACCAGCCTTGTCGAGCCCAACCTCCCGCAGGAACCCTTGGTTGAAGAGCTGCGCGAGCTTAATCTCCTGGATCACGTGCAGGAACTCGTTGAACGAGATGCCGCCGCTCGAGTCCGAGTCGACGCTCTGCACGAACTTTGCGAACTGCGCATCGCTCGACGTCGAGATGCCCATCGCCTCGAGTCCGCAGCGAAACCCTTCGTACGAGACCATGCCGTCCTCTGCTCACAAGCAAAGAAGGTTGGTTGATCAATGACCGCGTCGGATGCAGAGCACTATTGTCGACGCTTTCTCACCGTCCGGGTGGAAGAAGTTGAACAGCTTGGTCAGTCGCGCGCGCGTCAGGTCGTAGAACGGGTCCATAAGCGACAGGTGGTCCATGTCGGCGGCGGCGCCGCTTACTGCCTCGTCCGACCAATCGACCGAGCTCGAGCGCCGAGCCATCGGCTCGAGCGACCCGACCGACACGACCTTGCGCAGGTTCTGCCCGACGCGCAGCATCTCAGCTGGCGGCTCCTTCACCGGGTAGTCTGCGTCCACAGCCTCGTGAGCAATCCGGACGGTACCACATGCAAGCACTGCGCACGGTCCGCACCTCCAAAGGACGGCGGGTCGTTCGCGAACGACATTCTGTGGTGCGAGGCGCTGCCGCTCGCCGCCTCCTTGCTGTCGCTAGAGCCGCTGCTATCGCCCACGAGCTGCCGCGCCGACACGCGCTGCCGCATCACCGTGGCGTCGTCCTCCGAGCCGCCCCAGTTCTCGGTCGAGACGCTCGCCGTCGACGGCTGCGACACAGTTGGGAACTCTGGCGCGACGTCGTCGGCGGTCGCTGGGTCTCCGACCGCAATGCGCACGTCCTCGGCGCCGTCCTCGTCGTCGCGGATGCCGTGGTAGGAGAACCCCGGGTCGTCCTCCTCCTCGTGCTGCTGCTGCTGCTGCTGTAGGTGCGCTGACCGATCCATTAGCGCGACGCTTTCGTCGGACGTGGCGAGACGACTTGTGAACCCGAAGTGGCCATGTGACGTCTCGAAAAACAGGATTGTGAGTGAGTGAGCTCGTGGGGAATTTTTCGACTCGGCGAGTTTATCTTGACATTTGTATAAAACGAGGAGCGAAATGATGCGCTGTTGGCGAGAAGTTGATGTTCTCTTTCTGATATTTTAGAGCTTTAGTTTTACCTTCCGTACCGATTTATTGGTGCCCAATGGGTACATTTCTCGGATTCTTCGAACGAAGTGTGGACCACACCATATTCTGAATCGACCAACCCAACCCAACGTTCCGCCCCACGACTCCGAGTACTCGAGAAGCGTCGCGCCGGATCCGATCCGCCGGTTGGCGCCGCGGGGCGGGGGGGGGGGGGGG